>UCOM01004133.1:0-13749 GCA_900474385.1 Ormyrus pomaceus
GTAAGCCGCAATAAATTTCCTCTTGTCGTAAATCAATTTTCAAAATGTAAAATACATTTGCGTTCAAAATGATTTCCCTTTGTGACCATGCAACTTGATTTAGAGAGGATTTTCCGTGAGTCACAAGAGGAAATCCGCTAGGACAAATATTGATAAGAATTTCCTTTTGTGACAAGCGGATTCCTTTTATAATAAGATGATCGTTTTTTCAGTGTATATTCACTTCTGCTAAAGGGGAGAGAAGCCTAACTTTATTAACAATCAATTATTTTTTTCAAAGTCTACGGGCTGACGAGTCACTTTATTCATTTCCAGAATTGGATAAATAATCTTTTTAAAAGCCGTTTTGCGCGAATTACATTGTATAAACAGATAATTTTTACAAATTGGCAACTTCTCCTAATAGCAACTGTTATTTTTAAATGTTTTTAATTACTATATTCACACAAAGAAACAAATTGATTTCACTACACTTCGACTCGCGGACGTCGGCGAAAACGAAATAGAAAGATGATGCATCGCTTTCTTTCGTCCTTTTTCGAGCGAAAACCTAAGCTAATTCGGCCAACTTAAAAGAGAAGGAGGAGCTAAAAAAATCGTCAGGTTTTCGGGTACGTTGCAGAAAGTTAAAAGAAAGTCCGCCGTAGAAAATAAATTCACTCGCGGCTGTAAAGCGCACGCAGCATCGCCGCTCGCTTACATATATAATACCTGAAACGGTTACGCGCGAGCTGGAACCGCGCCACAATGAATCTGGGTGATTTTTTCCTCGCGCTCGGCGTACGACTCAATCGCGCGCGCGCGCGCGCCCGAGTGAAATACGGGTCCGAGATAAAGAGAGGAAAGCGTAAATCCAGGCGCGCGAGATATCGCACCTGCGCGCACCTGAGCGAGAGAGAGAGAGAGAGAGAGAGGACACGCGAGTGCGAAATTCAGCGGGAAGGGTAGGGAAATGCATGCTATTGTGCGTTACGCACGCGCTCGACGATGTTTCTCCGGATATCTCGCTCGATTATTCCGAGTTGAATGCGATTTCATTTGCATGTCCGATTCGCGCCTTGGAGCCGCTCGGCGCGAGAAGGTATTCCTTTCGAGTGCGCGGCTGCCTGCGAAATACGCGCGTTTCGTTCGCTCGAGCGAGAACGCGCCTTCGGTCTGGATTTTAACGAGTGTAGAGCGCAGCGTTTAATGATGGATAAACCGAACTATTGTTACTTTATCCGGAGTGCCGTTCGTAAAGTGCTTGTATTACTTTCGGTACGGAAATTTACGTCTATTGAAAGGTGGTATTCCTTGAAATTTTATTGAAATTAATAATTTACTTAATTACGTTCCTCCGTCATTCTAGGGCATTTAAAATTCTTAAAAAAGATAATGTAAGAAGCTTCGTTCTTGCAAGAACCAAGACTTGTACATAATATTTCAATATCGATAATTGCTTTAATTCTTTGCACTTTTAAGAAATTTTAAGTCAAAAATCTAGAAAAGCTATTGATTTTTGCAGTAAGAAATCTCGCATAAAAAGCAGCTCGTAAAACCCTAAAAACCTTCTGAAACGAGTCTTTGCAATAGAACACTGTTTTTTTTTAATTTTCTTTACAGCTTACAGCTCTTTACAATGCTGCCTGTTTTAAAGCACTTCTGTTGCCAAGCTGAGACTTTAGAAAGACCATCAATTACGAAAGAACCCAGGCAATCTAAGAAACGAGCCGGCAAGAACGCGAGAGCCATACCAAAAAAGTGGGCCAGCCGAGTTCTAAAACTCGGAGCGCGGACGGCATTATATCGCCATTACGGCGTAAACGCAGCGCGGAAAAAGCGAGCGCGCGCGCGCGCCTAAATGAGCGCCCCGAGTCGAAATCGTGATCCGAATGCACGAGGGGAGAGGGGAAACGACTCCCTCGCACTTTTTTGCGCGGCGGCGGCGCGGCTCGTTTGCTTTGAAAAATTTACTTACGGGCTAATTGATTGAAACGAGGCGTCATTACGAATAACCGGCGCCTCCGCCTTCGTTTCGCCGGCGGCCGGCGTTGGAAAATTCAGTACTAAGAACAAGGAGCGATGAATTCTCGCTGTCTGCTCTGTTCGCGGGAAAAGCCTTTACGATTTAAACGAATTCGTCGCGGCCTCGTTCTCGGAAATTTTTGTTGCGAGCTTGCAGTTTCGACATTTGTAAATATGTAATTATCATAGACGCGCACTTATCTCCGCGCGCGCGCACCCTTCAAGAGCTCCATTGAAAGTGAGATGAAAAGGTAAGCGAGCAAATAGATATATTGCACATTACACGTGGAAATACGAAATTTCTAACCAAATACCGAAGTGAATCTAAGATACAGGGCCTTTAACAATTAAAGCTTAAAGGTGCTTACGTCGAGGCACAATGCAGACCAATAAATAAAACAATGTGAGCATTGTTTTGCCGGTAAAATTTTTGATCCACCTGAGCGACACTCGCAACAATGGCCCATACAACGCCTCCTGGCGCATTCTGCAAACGAGACAAGCGACAATATAATCTACATAGAATTCTCGCGGACGCGATTTTCGCGGAAACTTCGCGCGCCGCTTCGGACCGACTAGACGATTCTCTTATCGGGCGATTTATGGACTCGGCGATTATCGTTCGCGGAATGTCGCGGCGCCGGTCTCTATATGTACGATTTTAATTAGCGCGAATTAGCAACAATGCCGGATCGTTATGCCGGAGAGCTTCGAGAGCTGGAAAATTAGCGGGGATTTATTATTTTAAAAGATTTACAGCGTTGTTTGCGCTGTAGCTGAATATCTCGAGCGCGAGAGAACTGAGTCATCGATGAATATTGATCTGTTATGATTTTCTCATAGATTGAATTCAGCTAAAAATAGCTGTTACGAGTTTGTTTGCCGCGGCTGGAAAGTGCGAAGCTCGGCTTTCGAAAAAATGCCCCGCGGCCTACTTTGAGTTTACTTATAAAGTTATTATAAGGCCAGGATAAATTCGGAAAAATCGTGAGTTACCGCTGGATTTTGTACTTAACGCATGAGATGAGAGGTTTCGCAACTTCTATTCCGACGCGATTACGATTTTGCGGTACGTAATTCATGGGAAAATTTCTATTCAATATTTGCATTATCCGGCATTATCTGCCGTATCACAATAAAACTTTAATTTCTTAATGCAGGCGGCGGACATTTTTAAGGTTTAGCAAAAAAATTTTACAAGATTTATGGAAAAAAAAAAATTCAATAATGGTTATGCATATTAAAGTAAGATAATTACGTCGCTCGGTTTTAACGTAACACAATAAGCGGTTGAATTTTTTTCAAAATTATCATTAAACGATCGCGCAAGAAAATTTTTGCGAATAATTTCCTTAGAATGCAGGCTTCAATAATTTACAGACATTTTCTAGTAGTTCTAACCAGTGTTGCAAGCAACAAAAATAAAATACAACTATAATACTATCTTGAAATTAAAAATTTCAAGCATTTGCTACCGCACACTGATTTTCTGTTCCCCAAAAATTTTAAACCTGTTTTAACTTAAACTCGAGTCGTTAATTTTCACTTTTATTGGATTTTTGAGTGTTTGTATACATGAATTATACCTGCAAAAAATATCGATTTTCAAGAGAAAAATGCCGTTCAAAAAAAAAGAAACTTTTGAAAATTCAAAAAATCTATGGTAAGTGCTAATTTTAAAGTCTTAAAATGACCATCGTCTAAAAGTTAATCGAGCTCCCGATACGATACTTGATCCTCGAGTCAGATACCGCATAGCTATTTGCTCCCGGATAGTCGACCGGTAGGTATTTTTCAACGTTTCGCGCGCGTCCTCATCCGATTCTTCCTCCTCCCCTTCTCCCTGTTCTCGCGCGACGTTTAAATTATGGGCTGAAAACGATAGAAGGAACGATTAATTATCCCCGGCCACGAGAGAGTCGAGGCGCTCTTCGATGATTACCCGATCCGGACGCCGGCAATTATTTATCGCCAAAATGTGCTAATGAGGCGCGAGACGTGTTTCGGCGCATGCGTACGGCGGGAGAGCTGTTTAGTTTGCGCATTTGAGGGTTCCTTTTTTTATTGGTTCAGAAGTGTCAATTTTTACGATGTTCTCATTAGTAAAAACAGCTTTTTTTTGTACTTTTAACTCTAACGTCTGACTAAATTTGACTATTTTCTACTTAAAAATCACTATGAGGCTTTTACTTTTAACAATTACACGAACCGGTAAGTTAAGCCTTAGATTTTTTTCACAAGAATTAGCAAAGAAAGTAAAAATTCCTCTTTGCGCTAATATTTGCTACCGATTGACATTGATTATTCCAAGCAGATGATCCTGTTCACTGCTTCGATCTGGCCGCCGTTCCTGACGCGAACCAAACCCGATAGCCTTGCTTAAAAGCAATTACTGATTTTGGTTGAAATTTTAACGCTTTCAGGTTTTTACTATTACGAATATCCCACCGTAAGATTAATTACGTTTCCGTACATTTGAAACACATTTAATATTTAAATTTAAGAGATACTATTGAATACAATATTCAATAGAAAGAGCTTCGAAAATTCTTGGGAAAAATATTGAAATTAAAATTCAAGAATATATTTCTACACCCAAAAGCATTGGAAACAGTCTATAACGTTCATATAACTTCCCTCAAAGTTTTTCCACATATAAAAACGCGCAATAAACAAACGTACAGAGGTGCAAGTGTTATTGCTTCCCTTAATCATCGGCCTTCGAACGGAAGAACGATACCCATCTCATTACTAGAGCACTTTTAACCCTTGCTCCCTCAATCTTCGAAGAGAGTTTTCCGCGTTCGCGCGCGAATATTGAGATCCGGCCGGTTTCCGCGTTCGCCGCGCGCTCGCGGCTATATGCAAAGCAGCTGCCAGGCGCGCTCTGAAATGTCTAACGTTTGAGGAGCTCGCGGCGGCTTTGACGTACGTAATGTATGAAAAGACGCTCTGATTTAAAGGATGCACGCGAGTTCAAAGCCGAGATCGATGTAGAAAATTTGTTTTATTTACGCGTTTTTCTTCTTGGGAGAGAAAAGAACTATATCGTGACGGTGCATAAGGATAAGGCGTATATATCAAGGCGAATGACGATAAAAGGCTTTGAACGATTTCCTTTTGCTTATTTTGCAGGGAGAAATAAATATATCATTAGCAAGTAGTGTTTTGAAATTATTTTGAAAATTAACGCTATTTATTTCTTCTAAATCAGTTAAGCTTTCGAACAAAAGTGAAAAAAACTATCCTCGGTTTTGCACTTCGAATGTAATTCGCGATAATTCGCGTCATTAATACTACTTCATCGCGGCTCTCGCTTACTCATAATTAATATATTTCACGAAAGCCGCCGCGGTAATAAATGAAACGTCCGCGAAGTAGATTCTCCGGCGCAAACCTTATCACTCTCCCGACGTTTTCCGCGCGCGATTAATCATCGCTTTAATATAAATTAATGCGATTAACAGGCTCGAGACTTTCCGTCGCTGCCGCTGAATCCTCGGCGCACAACATACTACGTCAGTCGATATATTGTCGGCGCTCGCAGAGTGTATTTTTCCTTCGCGAGTCCTGCTTGTGCATTGTGTTCTCGCGTTAATTGATGTAAAAGCAATTTTTATCAAAGCTATACATTGCGCAGAGTGTTTCGTATACCGAGAACTGAAGCGCAATGAAAACTTTTCGCGCGAAAATAAATCAATACACATCCCCGCGGAGGGAAGGTTAAGTGCAGTTTCTCTGCGACATCTGGCAAGAAAGACTCGACTATTCGTCGATAAAACGATCCCGGATCCGGCCGGCGTGATAAAGGGAAATCGGATTTATGTCGCTCGCGCGCGCACAAACAGGTGGCAGTGTCTCTCCTCAAGGCCCCGTACACGCTTGTCGATTTCGATCCCGAGCCGGAGGACGAGTGTCGCATCGGCGGACAACTCCGTCGACTTTGCGCGGAAGCTTATGTATCGAATGAATCGTTGGACAAAACAGCTCCTGCGGGGGGAGTAAAGATTGCGGTAAGGATGTTGTCGCGGCTTCGATTGCTCGTGATTAATGGTCCGAGTTTACGTTCGCGTTTATTATCAGTCGTAAAGTTTTGAGGCGAGATATAAGTTGGAAATAAATTTTCATGCGATGCATATATATTTCTTAGAAACACTTGTCCCCCGGACATTTGTGTATATATAATTTTATGCTTTTGTGTCGATCACCTTGTAAGAATCGTTTATTTTTAATTCTTGGAGAACTGGCAGGAAATAAATTATTTTCGTTGACCAAGGTTTTGATATCAGGTACATTCAGTAAACTGTAACTGCACAAGTATTAGCCGCAGTGACTATAATTTTAAAAAAATCTTTGGATTTAGCCGTAATATAGTCATCGATGATTGAATTCCAATCTTTATTTATTCTCTGAAATATTTTTCATTGACTCTTTAAATCAGCAATTAGAGGGGCAAATTAAAAGAAACTAAAATCGCTTTTCCAGCCAATCAATCTGTGATTTACGCTTTTCCAAGCCAGTCCATTTTTCATACACTACTCCCAAGCCCGAGCAAGCCTCGTAAATCCTCGCGCGCACACACACACACGCACGGCGACTCGCAGCTTTCGAAAGCTCCCCGCCTTAATTAACGCTCGATCGGGAGTCGCATTTACATAGGCTCGTCGGTGGCAATGATAAGGGCTCTGGTTGCTGGCGGCGGCGCCGCGGCGACGGACTAACGGCCGTGTCACCTTAACCGGTCTCACTTAATTGCTAATTGATTTTACGCCCAGGCCAAGCGCGGCAGCCGGCCGAGAGAGCCGCGTGCATTATAGAGAGAGAGAGAGAGAGAGAGACCCGTGTGTGTGTAAGTGCACCGCTGCGCGCGGATTAGACTTCGCGCAGCCTCGCGCCCCGCCGTAAATCACGAGCGAGCCCGCCTAATTACTCCGCGGGCTCGCGATTGTTTCGACGACGTCTTGTTTATAATTGCGCCGCTGATGGATTGCCGCGGCCCCTTTTTTCTTTCGGATCGGAGGCCCGTGCCGCGACGGTTTTCTTATCGCGTATAGCTCTTTGTGTTATCTGCTACGCTGTACCTTGAAAAATGTTATTTAGATGCAAATATAAATTATAACATTTAGATATAATATTTATTTAGATATAAATATTGCGAATATAATTTTTAATCATCCAAGAGTAAATAACCTTCTGCAAACAGCTTTTACTTGTGTTATTTAGAAGAACCAATAACTGCTTGACGGAGCTTACTAAGGATATTTATTAATTTCCCTAAAGCAAAAAAATTCTAAATAAATCTATTCGTAATGTAATAACAGCTTTTTTTCTCCTCTTTCTCAAGGGATGCACATATCGCGCCGCGTCTATAATATGAACAGCGAGAGATTTATGAACTTTTTAAAGGGGGGGGGGGCGTAATTTCACTGGCGGAGAGCTTTGCAGTGGCAGAATCCCGGTAAGTCTGCAATTATCGCATAAAATTTATTGTGTAATTAACGCACGCGCTCTTCTGGCGAGCTTGCTCCTGCAAAAATTGATTGCCCAGCGAGTAATGAGTTAATTCTCGGTCGCACCGACCATTCCTCGGGATTCTGTGCGGCGCTTCTTAAACCTAAATTCGTAGAGTTAAAAGTGTTGTTTACAATTATATTTTGCCAATTAAAATAATAAAAAAAAAAAGTGATTGCCAACAATCACGATGCACACAGCCATTCAAATGTATAATAATTGGTCGTAAAAGATGATCGCCACTATTTGATATTTGTACTAAACTGTTAACTGTACAAAACGAAAGAATATACGATATTGAAAGTAATAAACAATGCTTAAAAAACGGCAGTCTCACACGAGCAATAAAATTCTGTCAATAAAAAAAGCGCACACGATGATTTCTTCATCTCATTGTCATCGGCGGAGAAAAAGCTCAAAGTAATAATCATCAATTCCGCATCGAGACGACGTAAGATCCCATGGCGGCGCCCCCCCCCCCCCCCTCCCCTTAAAAATGCCGTTTCCTTTCTTATATACGATATAGGACGGCAAGTCGGCCGTTGAGCAACGTCGGAGCGCGCATAAATCGCCGGCCGATATAAAAGTGCCAATAAAACGGCTCATTATGTCATTTCTCTCGGGCGCTGACAATGAGACGAAAAACCATACGTTAGCGGGGCCGCGCGCCTCACACGCGACGAATCCCCCCGCCGACGACGACGACGACGAGCGCGTCCGCATTGTGAACGAGAAAGAGAGAGAGAGAGAGAGAGGAGGACATTTACATACGCGCGCCGCATTATGTGCCGCGTCTCTCTCTCGTCTGCAATTAGCAATTATGGCGAGGTCGAATTTCCCCGCGTGGGCGCATGGGAGTCGGAGCCTGCACGCGAATCCGGCGCTGTTTTTTTGTTTTTTTTTTTATCGGCGTGCCGCCGCCGCGCGCGCGCGTCGATCCTCTCGTTTGATGTCGAGCTTTGCTCATACATCGAATCGAAACTTTTCTCTTTCTTCGTTATCCGTTGGCTACCCCGCGCAGACATTTTATTCGTACAATGTAGATAGCCGCTTTACAATCTATTTTATCGCCCAGGCACTCTGCGCCAGTGAGACGGGAAGCTCTCGCTCATTGTCACATCTTCAGTCGGGGCAAGGAGACCATTAAATTTCGTTACCAGGTTGGGCAAATCCTCGTATAGGAAAAGCGGCGAGTCGGCGCATAAAAATTAGCAAGCTTTAGCCGAACATAGAGCCTCTAATTAAAGCGGAAAAAGTCGCCGCTCGAGCAGCGAGTCCCTTTCTCCTCCTTGGGGATGTTTTTTTTTTTTTTTTTTACTGGGCGACAATCGCGCTTGCGTCCGCGGGTTATTACTAAGTGCGACAGAGCGGTTCCCATGCCGAGAGCCTCGCCTCGCTCCTTAAAACCTCAAAGACAAAGCCCACAGATGTGCAGCTCGACGGAGGTGGAAGCGAGAGAGAGAAAGAGAGAGAGAGAGAGAGTGATTATTGAACGAGCCCCTCTCTCTCTCTCTCGAGAGAGAGAGAGATTAAATTTAAGAAAATCAGGAATGGGCTGCTCTTACGTAATGCGAATGAGAACGTGAACTAAGGCAGGAAAAATCCCATGAATGGAATAGTTTCGCTATCCGTCGTAGAGCAAGTTGAGCTCTCCGAGGTGAATGGGGAATTTGATATGGTTTAGAGCTGGCAATAAAGCCGGCGTAAAAGGCTTGTATGATATTATAAACGAGTATTCCAATGGATTCCTTAATATTTATACACTCTGTTGCTTTGGAAAAGCTTTATATAAAGATCATTGCGTTTATTATCTTGAATTTCCGGAATTTCAGTGTAATTTATTGATCTTCTTTTTTTTCTTTTCGTTAAGAAATGCGAGCCAGTAATCTAGAAAATTGCTTGCATATATTTACGAGACTCAACATTGGCAGATCGGTGGAGAATAAAAATTGAAAGTTGGCTTATTTTATTGGAGTTTCATTAATTTATTTTCAACCTGGAATTTACTTCACTATAACAATCATTTAATAAACCTTAAATCGGACTTTTTTTTATTTTCACAATTCACAGTGTTGATAAAATGATTCCAGAAAAGCGACCAGCTCTTTCTTATATATAATCAAATTAAAATTACAATAGTACATTTTAATTTGATCATAAACTGTAAAATGTTTACAGTAAATTTTACAAGTCTAAATATGAAAATTTATCATTGACCTCGTAAAATTTACTAGAAACTATGGTAATTTTTTACGATTTTTACAGTCTGTGATCAAATTAAAATGTACCACTGTAGCTTTTTCTATAAAATTTTTGTCAAAATTCCGTTGTTTCGAACGGGAAAGGGATGGGCGGGAGGAAAAGTGGCGCGCACCGAGCAGCAGCGGCGGTGCACGTCGCGGCGCATAAACGGATTATGCTCGTATGCGGAGCGGGGCGCAAGGCACGTCGACGGAGTGCACATTTAGCGCTCTTCGGGAGAATGCACGGCGCGCGCATCGCTCGATCGGCTCGCTTATTTTTACACATACTGCACCCCGGCCGCGAGACCGGCCCTTGTTTCCAAAGCTCGCCTCCGTTGTTAGGCGGCGAGCTCGAATTTGTTTACGGCTCTCTCCGCCACAGGGGACGCTACATCGGGGTCGTAACGAAATTGCGCTTTTGAGACCCGCCTCGCTGCGGCCAATAACGCGATATCGCCGGTTTTTCCTTCCTAGCTCTTTTTTTTCATCAGGGACAGCGTTCGCCTGCTAGTCGCTGCTAATGGCCCTACGGTCGATATTAAATTACGACCCCCTTTACCGCGGCAGGAAAAGGAAAAAAATTTGTTGCTGCCTCGTTCGCGATGCCAGAGTACACTGTGTACGAAAAGGGCTCGGAATAAACATTCGACAAAAGGAAGACCTGGTCGTTGCGTGCGCGCGCATCGACACTGAAATCCCGATAGTACACGCCCCGATACGCCCCGAGTCTGGATTTTTCGAGACAGTCCCCGGGTTCGTCGAACCCGCGAAAAGAGTCCGCGAAAGAAAAGGAACGCGGGGAGGAACCAACGACTTCATCCTCGGCAGGCCGGCTTTTCCGCGGCGCTACCGGGGAGAGACGATATTATCTCCCAAGATGAATCGACGCCCGAGTCCCGGCTCGTTTTTCCTGCGTCTGGCCGCGCGGCTCGGGCGAATGCCTTCGGCTCCTGCGCGATTTTGACGTCAATGAGATGTTAATCTCGAGTGCACGCACTACTGCAGCGCCGATGCGTCTGCCGCCGCCGCGGCGCGCGCTCCTTCCTTTTTTTCTTCTTTTCCTCTCTCCGCTTCGGCGGGGAACGGAGCCGAGCGTCTGGGCCGAGTAACTGTTGTTGTTATTCGCGCGCGAGCTTTATTAATCGAACGTCGTTGAATAATCGAAGGGGTTTTAAGGATACGATAATGGAAAACGGAGCGGAGTAGAATTTCCGCGTCGATGTATATAATATACGAGTTACCCAAGGAATTTGCGAACTGTTTTTGTTGCGCTTACAAGCGATCCGGAATATAAGTAATAGTAAATCATTCGTTTCAAGGCGTTCTTTTCGCAATTAAAGAGTAATAGAGAAGTACCTCGAGCTGAGTAATGCGAAACGTGCATCGCGTCGAGATGATTCTAATTATCCAACGACAAGAGAATTTATACTTTCACGGCCGTCGTTTTCATCTTTAGATTTCGCATTTGTCTATTGAAGATAGATGATCGAAAGATTAATACGCGCATTTGCAACAAGTGCAATTCCATTCGCATCTGACGCTTATGCATTTACGGCGGATCAATTGAATCTTCTCATTGATATATTAATGCGCCAGGCGTCAAGAGTTAATGAGATCCGCGATACAATTAATTAAATCGACATCACAAGCGTGAAACGGCAGTACTATAAAAATTCGATTTATTAATAAATGGAACTTGGAGAGTAAAGCGAAGCGACACTAAAGAATCCCACTAAAAACTACAATATCCCATTTCCTCGAATGATTAACGAGACTCGCGAGATTGATCCTAACACTTGGCGCACCGGATGGAGAATGATCTGAATATTGAAAAAGCCAAGCGTTGCATCTGCCTGCGCAGGAAGAGAAGCAACAAAAGCCAGTCGCTCAGCTGACCGTTATCCAAAGCTCTCTCTCTCTCTCTCTCTCTCTCTCTTTCCTCCTCCTCGGAGAAAAAGGCGATGAGCGATGCAGCGGCGGCGGCGGACGGGCGAAAAGGGCTCGGAGGCGTTGATAATAACTTGGCACTCTCTCTCTCTCTCTCTCTCTCTTGGGTTTGCGCGCGCGCACGTGGCGAAATTAATAACAGGGATGCCTCTGAAACCCGTGGCCATATATTTCAGCCCGGCGAGAGCTTGGCCAAGGTCGCGGCCGATCTTAACGGGGATAAACGTCTGACGAACCGCTGTTCGACTATAAATACCCCGGCGCGCTTTTTCAGATTGACGCGCCCGATTAGGCCCTCGTTTCCCCCCCGCCCGCTTTTATCATCCGCACCGAGAGACTGCTGATGCTTTTGTATTAAGGGAGCGGAGTCGAGATAGAGAAGTAAGGCAAGACGCTGAGCGATTGAACGAGCCGGGGCTTATTCTTTCTTGCGTGCAATCTTGCTCGGCAAACAATTGCTCATTTCCCCCTGTTTTTCGAATACCTAGCTCTAACTCGAATTGTTTCCTTCTGTTGCAGGTGGCTGCGTTACACAGACGACCGTCCCGCCAAGATCGCTCGCTCGCGTAAGTTTAGCAGCAATTAAGGCTTCATTCGTAATTATCTACAAAATCAGCGAAACAAACTGAAAAGCAAGTCCAGCGAATCTTTCCAAGCTCGCAAAGCCGTTTCCCGTACAGTTCTTTCGCTCCCTCTAAACTCGGAAAGATGATAGCACTCGGGCAAGTCAGCGAAGTGCAACGAAAGCTGCGCGGCCAATCTCGACTCGGGTATCTTTCCTCTTCTCCGTACGAGCGCGATTTAGATACTGCGCTGCGCAGAGAGAGAGAGAGAGAGAGAGAGAGAGAGAGAGAGAGCGGCCGAGCAATTTCGAAACTATCTAGATTACCCCCGAGCGTCACGAAGGTTAGCCGCGGCCTCCTATACCTCGCGGAGAGGGATTCCGCACTCACTTCTCGGAATTAATTGACCGGCATTAATGAGTTCAGCTCTTGAACCGTCGGGACATTCCGATGGAATTGGCCGATACAGCCGATTATCCATTTTCACGTGCGAAAGCGCTTTTCAGTCGTCGGGGCGAGTGTAGCTATTTGTATTGTAGTACACAAAGAACTGTAAATCTTTCCGAAGCTGGGATACGCGACGGTTTGCATTAACGACTAATCGCCGCCGCGGCGATCGATCAGCGATTTTGTCGTCGAGAGCCGCGCGCGCCCGTAATTTTCCGCTCCGCAATGATGAATCGGCGCGCGCACGCCGCGATAGAGTCTTCCCGCGCTCGACTGACGTTGAGCGATCTCCCCCCTGCCGACGTCAGCCGCGCGCGCGCGCGGCCCGTCGATATCGCGAACGGAACGAGTTTCGGTATATATTCGAGAGATTTTAGCGGGAGACACGGCCGATTGAGAGATCGATCGCTCGGACGCGCGGCCTCCCCTTTTTATTCGAGCTTAACATCGCGGCCGAGCGACGCGCTCCGAGAGGGCAATTTGCTGGGCCTCTCGGCCGCGATGGACGCGCTTTCTTGCCGAGGACTGCGCCGAGGAATTGCTTTGTTCCGCGTGTCTGCGAGGGTTTATGTACTTTTGAGGAGCGGTCAATTGCTTCCTCGTTGAAAAACAGCTGGACGTTCGTTTGGGATTGCGAAAAACTGGCGCTTCTCTCCTGCGTTTCCTTTTTTCTTTTTTCTTTTTTTTTTTTTAGTTTAGTAAACTTTTCCCTCGAGGCGGCTGCAAGGAGGTCGTTTTAGGAATGCGTGCCCGATCGAAGAAATGCGTTCCGAATCCTAAAAAGTAGCTTTCCGAGAGGCGTCGGTCGCGATTCGCGGTTTTCTCCCCCGTCGGAGTGAGAGAGATCTGTTATTGAATGATTGTTCGGCTGCTTTTACACGCCTTCTCCTCGCGTTCTCGCTCGAGAATGAAGTTTCGGGGGCAAAAAGCCACTCGCCAAGATGCGCGATTTAACGCGTTTTTCGAGCTTCAGAGTTGGTCGGGCTGCTTTTAGTTTCTCGACTTGAGCCGGCGGTTGCTTCTTCGAGAGAGGA
>UCOM01004134.1:0-13765 GCA_900474385.1 Ormyrus pomaceus
CGTTCAATTTTCAATAAAATAATTTTACAATAGTTTTGAAATAAATTTACTTTAATTTTTACTTTATTCCGTGTGAGTTTAATTAAGACTTCATGAATATAAACGTCGTCTAGTATATCGAGTATAGGATGTATTTTTCGAACGATCAAGTAAAACTATCGTTAAATTAATGAAGGCAATTTTTGGCAGTTAGTAATTTCATTGTAAGGGCACTTACCTTGTACAAGTTGCCGTCTTTTCCTCTATAATAATCGTTCTTACTATTAAGACGTTGACGTCATGTATTCGACAATAAAATAAATCACTTCTGCCTAGTAAATAATTTAGAAGCTGGGTCTGCGTACTATTTTGGGCCTAATTGAAATAGAAATTATTTCAACGGCTTTAAGCAAATAATTTAAGTGATAAATTCTCATAAATACGTTCTCCTATTTTTCAAAATTAATCAAAGTATGCTCGAAATATTGCGTTATTCCATCATTCGTTTTATTTCTAGGAAATAAAATACAAAATTCCCACATACAAATCACTTCTTGTTCTTTTATAGTACTTCTTGATTAAATCTATTGTGGATCCGATGCAATAAATACATTGAATTATATATAAAAAAAAAATGTTGATAAAATTGATTTAAAGTTAAAAAAAGTGATTTATTTAATATCTTGAAAATAAAACATATTATGGTGCAAAATTAAAATAATCAAGCTGCTTTTATAAAATGACAGATAATTTAAAAATTTAATATTCAATCATCTCGTTTTTGCGATTCCATGCACTTCATGAAAGCGGCAGCTGTTTCGCAGTCAGTATATGCTTCTAAAAAAGAATTTCCAACAATTTAAGAATTATATAATAGGTAAATTATGAGCGCGAATAAAAATATGTACAGAGATTCTTACTAGTTTCAATGCACGCCTTCACAGCTTTTCTTTCAGCTTCCATTTTCACATTATCTTGTTCCTTGGCGATCATTTGTAAAACTTTATCTTCATTTATGGTTCCATCTTCTGCCATCTGCATATTACAAAAGAGGAATTTCTCATACGATTCTTAATAATTACAATTATACAGAATCACTAATAGTTAAAAATGTTAAACTTTAAAAAAATATTGTAATAATATATGAATCACTTACAATTCCAATGCCTTTCAGATAACATGCTTCAAAACACTTTAGCTTTTCTTGTAACTCTGCTTTCTTTTCTTCGGATTTTTTTGACTCTGCGAATGTTTGCTCGTTAATTCCAACATCCTTCATACAAGATTCACGTAGAGCTACGGTATCTGAATTTGCCTATAAATTTCATTTACAAAGTTTAGCACATCACAGAAAAGAAACGAATTTACTGCGAACCCGCAGAACTTACTTTCGACGAAAAAATAAAGGCACAAATGAGCAGCAGCAAAAAGAACGAACGCATCTTGCAGGATTCGAGGCTCGCTTTAGAATGATTTGTGAACTCGTTCAATTTACAGCGGAAAGCAAGAAAAAAAAAATGATTTGCATTATGATTTTGTACAGGACGACGGAAGTGGTTATTTAAAATCGTAATAAGTATAATCAAAACTTATTTTCACACTTCCGCATTTCTATTCTGTTTTCCATTCATATTGTGTGAATTTACGTAACCGAATTCAATGGCAATTTTGACTACATCTTGTTAATTCTAATAAAATGCCTATTATTTTGTATTTGACGTATCATTTTATTTTATTACTTTTTATTGTCATTTAACTGCAATAGTTATAAAATTTATTTGAATAATGCGTTTTAATATAAACTTTTAATGATTTGAAAAAGCTAATATTTTAATTGAAAAAGCTAATGTGCAAGCCACAATGTAATTATGAAAAAGAAAAATTGATCTTCAAAATGATAAAACAGACGAATAAAAACTACGTTATAAAAAGACGTAGAAATAAGTATATAGGAATGTTAAATGAATAAAACGATTAATTAATTTTTTTTATATATTAAAAATCTGCAGTATTTTTATTGAAACTTTTTTTTTACATTTTTGTTACAAATTGATTTAAAAATTTCATATCTTCTTAAAAACTCATATTGTGCAGCGTAATTCAGAGAGTGAATTTCTCCATATAAAATTTTATTATACAGTCGATGAGTGCAGACACGATTCGACAGAGTAAGCAAGATCGCAGTAATTGTCTCCTTCTGAAATGCAAAACACGATTTATAAAATGTTTGTGTTTGTTTAACATGTTTGTTTCACTAGCAGTAAGAACAAAAAAATATTATAGTCATATAGAACGAAGTTCGTCTAGATCATAAAGCAGTTTACCAAAAGTTCAACAATTCATTCTTACTTGCAACTTTAGCACACTCGATCACTACTTTCTTCACGGGTTCTACATTTTCTACGTGATGAAATTTGACGAGAGCGTCTTTATCCAGAGTGAGATTTTCGTTTATCTGCAGCAGAATTTTTTTAAAATATATGAGTAATTTTTACTTTAGAATTAAGTAGTTAGTTAAGTCTTTATTATTTTTTAACGACGTTTCAGAATAATGAAGTTTTTAAAGCTACATACAACACCACTCTCTTTCAGAATACATCCGTACAAACACTTGACTTTTTCATCCGCATTTGGACCCTTGGCCCTGATTGCAGCCGTAAGTTCTTCCCCCATTAAACCTGATGCATTAAAACATTTTTCAAATATATTGTCCTCTTCTTTAGATACGGTAAAGCTGTAGGAAATTTTCTGTATAAAAAAAATATCACGTTCTTTCCTTATTAAGTATCAACAATGTATATAATGTTATAAAAAATCTTACCTCCCTGCTATCTGCAAGAGCAGTGGCAAACAACAAAATCATTACGATAAGAAACATTGTGGCTGAACTGAAATTTTGAAGCTCTACTAAAGGTATAAAAGAGAAACGCTGATGGCTAATTAGCTACGTGCGACGAGGATGTTCAAAATTTTTTCTAATTTGTAAAGCGTCATTATGTACTTACACAATGGTCATTATTTTAAGATGTATTGTTTTGGGACAACAGAGGGAAAAATTACTGCAATTTCAACAAACCGAAATTCTGAACATAAAAGTCTAAAATGTTAGATAATTAAGTTAATTTTTAAATTATAAGAATAACATTTATTCTTTAGATGTGTTATTGAAATAGACTTTTGCGTATTATAAAAAAGGTTTAGGAAATAAATTACATCAATTTTTTCTGCAAATCATTTTATTTTCATGTGAATTGTAAACAAGATTAGTAAAAAAAAGGCAGTATGAACATATTTGATTCTATGACTTACTTATTTATGTTTATTCTATTTTAAAGTAGTACTTAGACCATTGGTGAACTGTTTAAGAACTTCTTCATTTAATAAAAATTCTTCTAATAATAATTGAATCCTAATGAACAAACCATCAGCATGTGAGACCTTTCGCATACGTTTTCAGCTAAAAAAGAGTAACAGTAAAATAAATTAAAATATCTACCAAAAATTGTATAGTCATAAAAAAGAAATACCGATTAAAAAAGATTGATGAATATATTTATGAGTTGAAAAACTAAAGTAACAGCTAAATCTTGTCAGCGACTGTATTATTTATAAAGAAAACTAGCTTAGCTTGAGTTAGCTAAATTCAAGAGGCAGAGCGGTTTATTGTTAAAAAGGGAGGTCTAACCACCTATAACGTGCTTGAATTTAATTAGGAAGGTTTAATACGCAGACAAGGAAATATATAAAAAAATCCTGAGAGAAGAAGTAGCAAGCTAGTCCGCTGTAAGCCGGGTATAATAGGCAGGGAACGCTGAGTGTAGCCACGTGACACGAGCAAAAAAAGGATTCTAAGGAAAGGGAATTTTTAACCAGGAAAAGGATTTTCTGAGTTAAAAATTGCCACTCAGTCTCTCATAGCTCTTGGTAAAGAACGAGCCGCTAACGCTCATTCTAATTTACTACTACGAAAGTAGTAGGCTTAAAATGAGCACTGCATGCGTTAAGTTATGTCAGGAAATAACATTAGTAAAAGAACCTTCAAAAAAGTTAGAAAGAATATTAAAAAAAAATAGATTTTTATTTTAGCATTATGTATTTGTTAAAGAAATTAAAAATAATGAAAAAGACGTCGCTTCAAAAGAGGCTGTCAAAGATGGTTGTAAATGAGTCTTTATCTACAAAATGTCAAGAGCTTCAATTTACCTTTCTGCTTAGTAAAATTTATAGATTTAAGCCGTAAAAATTATGAAGCAAAAAAATAAACATAATTTTACCTCTAATATTATTTCTTTAACTATATTTGATCATTATTATTTTACTATAAAGCAATAAGTAATAATAAAAATTGTATAAAGCGACTGATAAACTTATTAAGACCTTCAAACATTCTAATTAGAGCATCAAAACAGTCCAGAACAACTATTTATTCCAGAGTAATTATCACCCTGGCCCCTCCTCTCCTTTACCTTTCGTATTGCACCTCTCAATATTCGTCCTCATAATATCCCGCTGAACCCCGGGCTTGCCTGACAACAAGTGCTCCATCGCCTTCTCCATGTCAAACGACCCGTCTGGCTTCAGCTGTAACACGTTACATTGCCTTTACGTAGCGTCAAAGCCGGGGCCAAAACTAAGGGGATTAGCTTGAGATCAAGGCTGCGCGTGGATCTGAGTCCGAGAGGGACCGGTTCTTGTCATGCGAGGCGCGAGATGAATGGCTCTTTTTCTCTCTCTCTCTCTCTCTCTCGGCGTCAACGTCGCCCGTAAAATCTCGATGTATGCGCAAGGTGAACTCGGACACAACGACTTTCGTAAGCTCCGCATGCGATATTCGGAGGAGATTTGAATACGTAACGGTCCGTCTGCGAATAATTATTTTCGAACAAAGGATTCGGCTTGAAGTGATGTTTATTATGATTGGGTGTAAATACAAATAAGTAGTAAATTTATAGTACGAAAGAGATTGAGCCGAAAACGATCTAATAATTCTCACGAGCGATAATAGCTTATTAACTCCACTTACGATCTTAAGCGTTCTGAACATGCACGCATCCACACACTTAGATTTATCGTATATCCCGTTGGTGTTGTTCTTAGGAGCAGCGTAGGCGTATTCCTCCACGGTGATATTATTCTCCTTCGCGCAATCACCCAACAAGTTCATGTAATTGTGATACCGCTCCTCGTTCGTCTCAGCTTGCAGATTCTGGAAGAATCGAAATCACCTCGTGTGAAGTATCCTCGTTCGGAGAGAAAGAAACTTTTTTTTTCACGCCCTTCCTCGACTTACTTTTATCAGAACGAAGATGCTAAGCGCGTGAAGGCAGACGAACAGACGCATTTCGAGCTATGCAAGCGATCTTCTGGGATATTTGAGGGCTTCGCTCAATTTATAGTGCAAGTCTGAAAATTATCCACTTGAAGGCCTCATTCGAGAGTCGGATATTACAAATTTTCATTTTATAGAACGTTGATAAATTGGGTTTAGAGCCAACTTGCATAGAGATTTTGCATTATCCTCGTGACAATTGTATGATCAATTAACAAATTTATATTCAATTTGAATTAAATCTGCAGTTTTCACCTCAGTTTCGAATAGAAAAAGAACGATACTGATTGAAAAAGTTTTTATTCAAATAAGATAGTGATTAGCATTTATTGAGCTCATTAATAAAATTTATATTTTCCGAAACAATGTTAGAACATCTTCATAAATAAAAAATTATTTTTTGCAAAAGTAGGTCATTGAACAATTCATTAGTATATATAAACCTGTAATAAAAATCATTAAAGTATACTTTTTTGATTACAAATAGTAAAATAAATATTTTTGTAAAAAAAGATTGCCTTTTCAAATTTAAATAATTGACTATATTTTATTTTAATGTTGTTTTCTGTTCAACGAAGAGGAAAAATTTAATAGGACAAAAGAAAAATTAAAAAAATATTCCCATTTTGCAAACGTAAATTGCATTATTTTTTTTTACAAGAAAACGTATATATTTGGTTTACCAAGCTTTCCTATTTTTAATTCAAGTTTATGAAACAATCATTGAATATGAATCCCGATCAAACGTGGAAATTCACCGCTCGAACAAAAAAACCATCTAATCTCTATAACCAAAATCAAATCTCTCACCGAACGATTCAGCTCCAAATCCTCCCGCAGTGCCGGTCTCCCGTCTAAAAAACAAACTCGACCCATCAAACTAAGAGGCGTAGCTAAATCTTCCATTGCCGCTCTTTGCCGAACGAATATAGAGGCGCATGAGTCACATCCTGCGCACGGGACCGAGAGAGAGCTGCGAGCCTCGAACATCGAACGCGACGAAGACAGCCAAATAAATAAAACACCATTTACTGCTGTTTATTCGCCGATCGGGAGGACGTTACGTAAGCCGATTTTTTGTGCGGCGCGCGGATCGACCGAGACCTGGATGTATCCTGTATAATGCCGATTAAAAAGAAGAGGAGGAGGCGACCAGTTTGATCATTTTTCCAAAGAGGAGTCCGAAGTCCGAAGTTGAATTTCATAATTTGATCGCTCGAAAAAAAAAAACAAAGAGGGTAAAGACCTTTGCCCAGCCGCGGAGGAGTCAACAAGCGTGATGCGAGATAAATACTAATGGCGCTTCCTACTTTTTTCGCGCGCCGCGGACTGTCAATTGGCTTTTTAGAATTTCGCGGGTAATGAGCATCAAGAGCAATTACGTGATTGGCAGTATTTTTTTTTTTGCTTATCCGATTTTTTCAGAGTTTATAATTTGTTGTTGGATAAGCTGCGGTTATAATAAGAATGCCGAGTTGTAAATACGTTTATATGCTAGGTTGAGTTATAAACAAACAAGTTATCTTAAGGCGAAACTACTTTTTGCAATGAATAGAATCAACTTTTTTAGTTTTAAAGTAATCTTGGTAATAAAGTATTTAGTCGTTTATTGTCTGGATTTTCTTATCTTTTACCTGAAAGAAAAAGAATTCGCCCTCCTCGTTTTTATCAGGATTTTTCTAAACTTATATTCAAAATAATAAGCTATATATTATATTGAAACTTAATAAGCTATAATCATCTAAAATGTATTACTTATTGTTATATCCGAATATGGGCGGAAAGTTTTTTTAATTAACGCGTTTCGGATTTCGTATCATTGTTTCATGTTTTAATGTAATGAATCTGAGTCATTATTTATGTAACTCAGCTGCACAAATATCATTAAGAAATGTGTTAAAAAATCGACGACTATTATACAATGATCCAATTTAGTTACGAAAAAACAATCAGGCAATTACATCTTAATATACTTATTATATGTCACTTCACTAATTTAATCATTTTAAATGCTTACGTTCATTTAATTACTTATTGAACAACTAAAAAAATCAATCAATACATCAAAATTGCTTTGTTATAAATTAAAATAACTTTAGATTCTAGGAAAATTCTGCTTGAAGGCGGCTTATATGTTTAAATGCAACACGTAAGATGAATTATAAGAAACTTTATTGGCCTTGCTTGAAGGACAAATAAAATGTCTTAAAAAATAGAAGTTTATTTTAATAATTATCATCGATTAAGGGAACTTAAATTAAAATTTTTTTAGTAAATTTCAAGAACCTGAAATAGATACGCAGTATTTAGACACCTAATAATGTGAAGGTTTCATTGCTAATTAAAAGTAATTTAAAGGAAATTCACGCTGCTTTTGTTGCTGACTGAATGTGAGTAAGATGTGCTTTTTATGCAAATTATTAGCGTGTACACCAAAGATATGCCAAAAAAATGTTGGCAAATATATTTCAAAACTTGTAAATACATGGAGAAACCTGTTGGAGCCTTCAAATAAAATTTGAATACTAGTAACATTTTTGAACTCAGGAATCTAAAAATAATGTTTGATAAACAATAAAGGTTATTTTAAAAAAAAACAGTAAGAGTATCTTTCAGTAATTATTATACTGATATATTATGAATACAAAAATAATTTTCTAGCTTCTTTAAAGAAATTAAAAATTTGAACCTTACAAAAAAGAGACGATAAAAAACTATAAGTTTATCTTACAATGGTGCAGATACACACAAAAAACCAACGAAATTTATAGTTTTTTTTATCAGTTTATAAGCAGTGCAATATTGCAAGCTACATCTAAAAGTTTTATTACAAACTATAATTTAGTTTGTACACAGACTCAGACACTGATTTGTCTGTATATTTTTATATTGTACAATAAACGATATACAATACAATGCAGACAAAACTTTTCTACTTTTACAGTACATGTACACTATATGGTTTAGTGACAAAGGGTCATATCATGTATATCCGTTATACAGGAAAAATCGTAACAAGCATTACTATACTGTAGTAATGTAATATATTAATCGTATGAATTCTTCGCTAAAAACATATAGGTTTGATTTACTAATAAGTTTATTAGCTAACAAAGTTCATACTTGTGTACAAATGTAACAAAAGATATGACTTTCGTACAAGTATTATTGTTTATCTCTGTAAGATAGATATAGAACAATTTTTTACTAAAAATCACAATAGTGCCCAGTAATTTGATCACCGTCGGTAAACTTTTAAAACATTACTGCAGTTTGCTGTGAATTTGAGAAATAACAATACGAAAATGCATTATAGATGATGTAAAATGTACTAGAAACTGTGGTAGTTATTTAGATTTTTAATCTGCTATCAAATTAGTATGCGCTCTAATATTTAGCCTAAATATATATAGTATAATATTTTAGTAGAATTGAAAATTTTTTCTGATAAATAAATTTAAATAGACAAATTAAAATTTTAAACTAGCCCCACGTATGATTATTATTTATTTGAATTACTTCACGGAAAACGTATGTCAGAACTTTATTAAATTACATTCAAAGTCCAACATAAAGTCATGAGTTTTAAATTTGAAAATCTTACAAGCAATGCACACGCAGCTAAAAATGTATTGTTTACATCATATTTGTATCTAATACTAGATAACATCAATAATTCAATCCCGTGACTCAGCTCGATTTATCTATAAAATTATTAACTCCCACGAAAATTACCCTTGAAAACCTTGCATTACAAGCCTTCCACATATTGTAAAATCATAACAATATACTTTATTTAATCACCACTACATCCTCTTCGTCCCCAAGGCAAAGCTCGAGTCCTTAATTACGAACCTCATCCATTCGGGGCGGAGTCTCCAGCTTTCCGTAGGAACAACATGACCAGCTGATCGGCGAAGAAGAAAGAGGGAAAGAGAATAGGCCGGCCGGCGTGGGGCACTGAGCGTGAATCCCTCTGTGTCGGGAGTATAAAAAGGCTGCGGTCTCGACGACTTGTATCAGTCTTCCACGAGGACCAACTTACAGATACTTCCAGCAACTTCAATCTCAAAATCACTCACCCTTCAACATGAGGACCTTCGCTCTCGTTTTCGCTCTGTTCGTCGTCGGTGCCTTCGCTGTATGTATAATCCGTTAACTTATTGCTTTTTTTAAGCGTACTTGAAAAGTGTTTCCGTTTTCTTTTTGCATTTTGAGATTCGTTACTCTGGAAAGTTACGTGCTACGTCAAATGATTCTAGAATTTCTTTTAGATTCGAAACAATTTTTTATTTACAATTCGTTTTCAAATTAGTTGGTTTTTTCCACAAAATTTTTAGTTTATAACATTTTGCAAATAAAATACTGTATACAACAAATTTATGATTTTTTTTTTCAAATACAGGGACTTACCGATGAGCAGAAAACTAAGCTGAAGGAACACAAGGCTGCATGCATTGCCGAGACCGGTGTTGACGCAGGTAATACATATTCGAATTTATTTTATAAGATACGCGAAATACATCGTTTATCAACTTTTATTTATTTTCATTAAAAAATTTATCAACAATTCTATATAAACTTTTTGTTAAAAAATTTCTAATCATTGTGTTTTTTAAAATTTATAATAAAAAGATTTAAATAAAATTTGAATTTACAAAATACTTTTATCTTTGCAGCTGTCATTGAAAGAGTCAAGAATGGAGAACAAGTTGAGCCCGAAGAGAAACTGAACTGCTTCTCTGCCTGCATGCTGAAGAAAACTGGAATCGTGAGTATAACACAATAAAAAATTTTTTGGATTGTACGAGGAAAAATTTTAAAGAAATGCAAATTAACACAGCAGTTAAATAACTAATTAAAAAGTTTATACTCAAATGTAAACTCCCGGCACGATTGCCTGAAAATTTAACTTGTTTATTTGAATTAACAATGCTTCTGATATGATTATAGATGAAGGCTGACGGTAGCATCGACGAGGAAGTTGCTCGTTCCAAGGCACCTCAGGATCTGCCCAAGGAGAAGGTCGACCAAGTCATCAACATGTGCAAGACTCAAGGTATAACAACGCCAACATTTATTTTTAAATTCAGAGCTTAATCAGTGCACCATTTTTAAACAATTTTCTAAAAGCTCATTGAAAATTCAAAAATTACTTCTATGCATTTACGTCAAAAATTAAGACAACGATGGTTATTTATGTTACAGTTGGAAAGGACAACTGTGAAACCGGTGGAAAAGTCTTGGGTTGCCTTATGAAGACTAAGGCCGTCAACGTCCTCCACTAAACTTCGACGATCTCACTCAATAAAGCCACCAGTCATCATTTACATTTAAACAGAAAAACAATTGTGATCCTTTAAACCGCACTATATAACTTACGATTGTAAATACATTTAGTTTATGCAATAAAAAAGCTAATTAAGATTATGTATGTCTTTTATTAATATACGAGTAAAGCCTTAGCGAATTGTTTACATTCTTACTTTACAACTTATAACAATAAGTATATTTGAATATTAACCGAATTGAAGGAAGTCATTGAGTTGATTCTTGAAAGTAACTAAATTTATTTCTCGTTTACTTGACCAATATTATGAACATTTTATTTCATATTATATCTCCTCTTTCGAAGCTCTAATCCAGCAGTTCATAAAAAAATCAAAATTCGTATTCTAACATATAAAATTAACTTGTAAATTTTTAAACATCGACTACAATGCATAACACAGATTATCTATTCAAACCAATCATTTGTATCAATTACTGTATACATTACCAAAAAGTTTTTGTAAAGGCCTTACATACTAATTTAAAAAACTATTTTTACATAATATTAATAATGGCAAAGAACTAAAAAAGAAAATAAATAAGTTCAAAATTTCTGAATCTTATAAGATGATCAATCTTGATGTTATTACAAGCTTGTTTGTACAAATGTGGACGAAAAATTAATGTATAAATTAATTAAAAAATTATATTCTTTTTTACATAAAAAACTGCTGCCAAGTCATTGGCACTTAGCTTCCTCCAAACTAATTTATCGTTTCTACATTTATAATAATACTTCTTTGAAATATATTAAGTGCGTTATTTTAAAAATGCAATTAGCTCCTATTAAATATACAAAAAATTTACTTTTTCAAAAACTTTTAAGGTAATTGAATCATGTTTTGTCCCGTAATAATTGGACATAGAAAACTCATTTTTTTTATTTCATCCAATTCATTCAATTTTCTTGAAATTTTTATTTAATTCTCTTCAAAACGAAGATAGTGGGAAAAGGTAACACCAGATTAAAATCACCTTTTTGCTCTTGAATTGAACATTATTTTTTTATATGACTAGAAAGCTTGATTTTGCGCATGCATTTTTAGTCAAGCTTGCGTGAAATCATGTTTTGCGTATTGAGCTGCAAAAATTCTGTTTTTTACGACGTAAAATATTCCAATAACAAAATTTTTATTTAAATTTTGTTAACTGTTCATAAAATTCGAAAATTAAATATAGAATAGTTTGTATGAATCGATTGTTTTTAATCAATCTCGAACGTAATATTGAAACGATAAATTAGTTAGGAGGAAGCTAAAGTCTAAATGAATTGGCAGCGGTTTTTTAATAGCTTTAGCTTGATATGCAACGTGTAAGCAGAATACACGATTTTGTATTAATTGCATAAGAATGCACTATTTATCCTGATTATTAAAAAAAAATTATTTTCCCAGCTAAAAAAATCATATGAAATTGAAAAATTAATCTTGATATGACTGATATCTATGTATCAAAAAATTGTTTCATACGAAAACTTAATCAAGCGAGCGAAAAATATGGTCTTATAAAATCAACTAACCACCTGAAATTTTCTTAAATTCTATAATACGTATAATAGTCCAAGATGAAGCATGTATTGTTGCAGATAAGACAAGTAAATTATGACTAGTTCACGATCTACTCTAAGACATGTAAGTTTTATCAAAGAATGTTTTTTGTATTCACAAATAAGTAATAAAAAGCATAATATGTATATGTATTTATTTGCAGAAAAGTATGCTTATACTTATTATATATACATATTATGCTTTTTATTAGTATGCTTATACTTTTCTGCAAATAAATACATATACATATTATGCTTTTTATTACTTATTTGTCAATACAAAAAACATTCTTTGATAAAACTTACATGTCTTAGAGTAGATCGTGAACTAGTCATAATTTACATAAGTATTTAATAGTTGCGAATATTCATTATTTTCCTTAAACAATTCTAAATATTATCGGCAGAAACAACATTTCAAAGGTAAGTTAAATAATTATTTAAATAATTAATATAACAAAATCTTTTATAAAATCTGTATTAAGTTTTTTCCTAATCGTAATCAAATATTATAAATTAAAAAATCAATCGATGTTTTTATGCCGCAGTCAAAATGGTGAAATTTTTCCCGATCGGACTTTACTTAGTCGTATTCTCTCTAATATTAGGAGCAAATATTGCTCCTGCAACTGGAGCTTTTATTATTCCTTTGGTAGGTGCTAAACTTTTAAGTATTATCAATGTCGTTGCTGGCTTTCTCGTTAGTGTAATTACGTTGAAAGATTATGCAGTTGAATGGATTAAACCTAATTCTAAACAAGAACTTCGCGAAGCTAGTCTTTCGCAGTTCTCGTTCGACGCTAAAACATTTGGCGAAGATATGCGTGACTTACGGCGAGGGATTAAATTCGACAATCAAATGTCTAAATTTGAAAAGGACGTTCAAGCTATCGATATATTATTCAACCAATACAATACAATAAGTCCTTTCTTTGACCCAACACTTTCTTCTCAACGGAATAATAGTGATTACATTTATAAAGATTTCAAGGATAACGTTTTTCAATTAACAAATTTTCAAAAGATTGTTGACTTAGTGGATACAGAACCTGGTTTGGCAGATATATTTTTTGAGCAAATGAAGGTACTTACAATCTTCTAAATTTAATTTTACGACCATTGAAATTTAAATAATATTAATTTATGAGTTAACTTTAGTAAAATTATACTATTTCCATATTGTTTAGAGTTTTAATAATATGTGTCACTTTAAATTATCGCAAATGCAGCGACTTAGTGAACTTTTCGGATTAATTACAGTCACAGAACAAAAAGCTCTCCAGGTACTGAAATTTGCTCATAAAATTGGTAAATGGATAAGTAGTAGAGGTAAATTTAAAAATTCGCTATTTTTTCGTGTTGATTAGCTAAAATAGTATTTAATGGTAAATTCTGTTAGATGCGAAGAATCCTTACGTAGAAAGCGATACAACCGCTGGGTTTGATGTAAATCAGGTGAATGACTTGTTGGCTAGATACAGTTCCTGCGTAAAGAAATTTGTTGAACTATTTGCTGTTGCATCTACTGAAATTCAAAGTTGTGATCCAGTTGAAGGCCATATAAAAGGTAATTGATTTAA
>UCOM01004135.1:0-13744 GCA_900474385.1 Ormyrus pomaceus
TCCGTGAATAGCGTAATTTTAATTTCTATGCAATTATTGCAAATGTAATTAATAAACAACGAATTATTACAAATTTACTAAATAAATAATGCAAATACATCAAAATCAACGCTTTTAGCGGGCAAAAAAAACTTTTTAGCCCACTAAAACTTTTGCCCTATTAAGCGGGCAAAAAAGTTTTTTTTTGCCCGCTAAAATAACTTTTTTGCCCGCCGATCAAAAAAGAGTCACTTTAGGCCCGATTAATAGGTACGAAAAACGCGAAAATCGTTTGCATGTTACAAAAAGAATCTTTTAATGCTTTCCTAATCTTTGAAAGGTTTCGAAGACATATTTTAATAACTTTTAGCAGTTACTTTTGATTATTAGGTCATGTTTAGTACATACGGAGCTTGCGAATTTTCTAAATCCTGATAAAGGACATCTCACGTATTTTGTTACATCTTTAGGCTGGTTTAGATCAAATCTTTGTTTGACTATAACTTGTGAACAAATAAAAATTTTTAGATACATTTTTTTTTAATTAATAGGATTTAATCTTACCTTTTGAATGTCGCCAAGTGGAATACTCTTCAAGCTATAGTAATTTTGATTTTTCTTAGATTTTAGTTAACAGGACACGTAACTTGTCAAAAATCGAGCTTTGCATTGCATTGAATGGGCGTGGCTTCTTTCATATTTTTATATTAGAGAAAACGTAATTCAAGGTTACAACAAACTTTGTTCCAGGGACGAATGGGGCCCTTTATATACTTTCAATAAAAAATCTATGCCTCTTAAAGATATATTAACTTTGATTTTCTTAAACATGAACACAACGCCAGATTATTTTCTGGTCTTTGGATCACTACGGATACATTTTAGTACTAAGAACACCAAGCAATTAAGTTTCCCAGAGTGTTCTATACATGATTTTTGTAATTTTCTATGTGCCTTGACTCATTAAGAACTTTAAATTTGTTAATAAACAATCAAAATACTATTTTGCTCATAAAAGTGAAATGATTATTTCAGATTCTGAAAACCGATCACGCATGAGAGAATCTTATTTGATTCTCAATATGCAAATTACTAAAAAACGGAAGTAAAATTGAAAATAGTCAAAATTCGCGAAAGCCGATCGTCCATTTCTCTACTAGTTAGTCCATTATCGCTTTAAAAGATTGGCAAATCGCAAAAAGAGCATCGCGTACCGCCAGTCGACGAAAGCTCGCAACCAAAAACGACTAACGAGCAGTCGAAAAATAAAAAATAAAATAATAATAATAAAAGCTCCGCCGCGGCGTCTAAATGGTCTCCGTCTCTATTCTATATATATATGTCAGCAGCTACGAGCAGAACTATACCGGCGCGTGGGGCGTGGAGCCTCTGCTGAGTCCCGCCCCCCAGTACGCGGGGGTCGATCAGCAGCAGAGGGTGAACCAAGCGGCGGCCAATAGCCTCGCAGCTGCGGCGGCGGCGGCCGCGGCGGCTGCGGCCACCTCCTCCGCTCACCCCCAGCCTCACCACCACCACCACCACCACCAGCACCAGCACCCGCAGCAACAGCAGCAGCAGCACCAGGCTCAGCAGCAGCAGCAGCAGCCGCAGCCCGCGGCCGAGCACGCGCTCTGCGGGGCCGGGCCCGGACTCGCGGGCCAGGTGCCCACGGGCCTGGGCCAGGACGATCAGGCCCGGCCGAACCTCTGCAGGATCTGCGGGAAGACGTACGCCAGGCCCAGCACGCTCAAGACGCATCTCAGGACGCACTCCGGGGAGAAGCCATTTAGGTGCCCATTCGCATCTTCGATTTGAAGCTTTATATTTAGATGTCGATTTTCGCGCCGATATTTAAGAGAAAAGATTTATTATCAAAATTCTTCCTAAAAGTCAAAATTAAGAGACCTGAAGGAAAGCTCGAATTTTGAAAGTGAACCCTGGTAGCAAGTTTCCGATAATATCGCTAGAATCTAGTTAAAATGTCCAAATCTAGCTAGATTCTAGCGATATTATCGGAAACTTGCTACCAAGGAAAGCTCGCTCGTTCGAAAATTAAATTAAATTGAAGGATGGCGGGATTTTGTGGACGAGGTTCGGGCATTCTCATCTCGAAAGCACTTTTGGTATAAAATATGATTATTTTGAACGTAAAATTATAATGAAATCCACTAGTCAAATTAGTAGACACAGTTGATCATTTTTGGTATTGTACAACTTTTATTACTTAGCTATTTGAAGTAGTACAATAAATTACGACAAGACTAGGATAAATACTACTTAGTGTCAAGCTAAATTGGAGTTTAATTATTTATTTGAATGATCAATGATAAAGTTTATTTTATTTTCAAAATAATGATATAGCACACGTACTTATCGTTGGGATCAGATCTGATAAATAAAACTGCAACATGTTTCATTTTCGGTACAGCTTTGTACAAACAAAATGTTTTATTATCCAAAAATTTAGACAGAATACTATTTTTTAATAGCCAAAACGAATAAAAACTAAACTTGCAGCTATTAAGCTTAACTAAATACTAGTTTGTTTTAAATAACGCCATGAAAAATACAAAATCGTACACATATTTAATTTTCAATAAAAAAAAGACTTTTTTTTTTACTGCATATACCTTTTTTTTTCGAACTGACGCAGCTCACGTTAGTTATCAGTTTGTATTGTTTAAATCTTGAATAATGTTGGTTTTAATTTTTTTTTTTTTTTTTTGGTGATCACAGGTGCCACGCCTGCTCGAAAGCGTTCAGCCAGGCGGCAAATCTGACGGCTCACGCGAGGACGCACTCGGGAGAGAAGCCGTTTCGTTGTCCAGTCTGCGACAGGAGATTCTCTCAGAGCAGTTCTGTCACGACTCATATGCGAACTCACTCTGGGGAACGTCCCTATAGGTACAAAGATTCCAAAATTTTAAATTTATAATATAATCTCTCCTATGCCTATATATAAAATAGAAACAAAACTCTCTTTGGCTCTTTAAATTTTGAATTACATTAACTTATTTAGCATGCAATTGTTGCCATTAAATGACTCTTATGAAACTTTTATAAAAAAATGTAACTTTAATTGATATATTTTTTTTTGTGCTTTTATAGGTGTCGATTTTGCAAGAAAGCTTTCTCAGACAGTTCGACTCTGACGAAACACTTGCGGATCCACTCGGGTGAAAAGCCCTATCAATGTAAGTTGTGCTTGCTGAGATTCAGCCAAAGCGGAAACCTCAACAGGCACATGAGGGTCCACGGCGGTTCTTTAACGTGACAAAGTACTACTCTCGCCATGATGGACGCTGAATCATTGCCACAGTGCTGTCGAATCCCCGTCATTCGACTCGGAACAAGCTTACAACGAAAACAGTAGAAAACCTCCAAACAGCGACGATCTCGAGAAGCAATCAATTGTCTTCTCGATAACTTTTTTTAAAACTAAATTTTCCATATTGTTTTTTTTTAAACAAAAAGAAAAACAAACGTAAGAGTGCAAAATGAACGCTGCGAAAATTTATGATTATTATTTTATACAAAAAAAAGCGCGCCTGAAAGCGATTTGCTTTTGATTGAGCAAAATATTTGCTTCGACGTTTTTCTTCGTATTTAGAAGTCTATTTAAAAATGTTTGCTAAATCGCTTTAATCGAATGTAAATTTCTAAAAGAAACAAAACAAAAAAAAAACAATGTGAAACTAGTCTAAAGTATCAAAGAATAAAACGTTTTGTGCATAGTAAAAATAAAACCAAAAAGAGGATGGGTGAAACGATTTAGATACAGACCTGCGGCATTCATACACCACAGCACCGTTGATTATTGTACAAATATTGTATTTATTATAATTATTATTAATTATAATTAATATTAATGTTGCTGTTTTCACCACTTTCAATTCTCATTTTGTGTGGTTTTTATTCTTCGCCGACTTTAAACTTTTATTAATTTCTTCATTTTTTTCAATTTTTCGTCAAATCCGCGTATTTTTTCTTGTCATTTTTCGTCGACTTTTTCGTTTCGCGCATCTTATATATCCCTATTTTGCATTAAAAACTAAATGACATCTCGACGACGCTTAGATAAAACAAAACGCAAACGAGACATACATATTTTAATATTCGTAGCGAAAAAGTCAAGGAACCAACTCTTGTAAAAAAGATTTTTTTTTCTTAAATGACCATAATAAATGACGCGGAAAAACTGGATTTTTGTCTCGTATATCTCGTGCATCGTACAATAACGTTGAAGAATTATCGGTATATGGAAAGTGGAGAAGGGGAGAAGAAGGAGGTCTGGTTTTTGTATCGTGGTTGTATTTTCAATCTTGATTCTCATCGATGCATCATGATTTCATTGTCTACAATTATAATTTGTCTCATTCTCTCAAATCTTTACCCATTTTTTTTATAATCAAAACTTTAAAGAACAACTTTTGTTTTATCGATAATATTTTTTAAAAACCTTTCCTTTGCTTTTTCCTCTTAATTTCTCGGGTTCATTCGTTCCGTTCACTCATTTTTATATATAATGATGCATTTATAAGTAATAATATATTTAAATAAAAAAAAACTCGATAATGTCTCTACTTTATGTACTATACGGATGCACAAGGACGAGTTGGCCCTGAATTCATCACTTCAATTGTAGAGTCGAAACTTCGAATTTCCATAATGCATTATATTTATATTAAATACTCAGTAAAATGTTACAAAGCATTTTTGTTATTGCGGGACCACCTTGTCGTGTAGCAACCGTATTTTCTTGCTTTTCTTTTATGTAGCATACTTCTATTTAAAAAATGTATACGTCACTTTTTTCACGCCGATTTCCATTCTTTTATGTGATGCTTTATATTGTTTACTCTTGTCTCACTCGTTCACTCATATTCATTCACACTTCCTTTCTTTCCCTTACTTTCTTAATGGAAGAAAAAAATTAATTGCATTTTCAAGGAGCTTTTTAACTCGGTAAAAGTTATGAAGAAGGCCCCTGACAACGTTAGACTTTGCACTTCGACCTTATAATTCTCTTATATTTCGCCGTTGATCGTGTTTTTTGTTTGCATGGAATGATTTTGGAGCCTACTAAATCAATTGAATGTTTCGAAAAATTAGTTTTATTTTTAATATAATTAATTTTATTTATATAAAGATTCGTTTCATTATATTATGTTTAGAAATTTTTTAAAATTAACACGATATTTGTGTTTTAGCGCTCGAGTTGAAAAATGCTCTAAATTAAAAACTGAATTTATATTTATACTCAATAATTTCTAGTTTTTTAAGTGAAAACAATTTATACTTAAATTATTTTTATAAATTTAAGCCACTTGGTAATTTACGACATTTGTCAACTTTTGTAACAGTAACACGTGAAACCGAATCGATATGTGTGCGTTTCTAAAATAGATCTTTGCTTATTTATTTAATTTATTCAATCACCGCTGATGACATTGTTTTAAATGTCGGATTGTTTTACGTTAAGTTTTACTTTACTTTAAAAACAAAAAAAAAAACATGAAAAAAGGGTAAATCAACTATCTTCCAGTTTCCATCTACTTCATAATATTTTAAATCAAAAACTGTTTACTGTTTATGTATTTATTAACGAAAATTACTAATAAAATCTGCTGATACCGTGTTCTGACGCTTTTTACAACATACTCATTGCTAAATCTACTAACTCCATTCATTCAATCAAACTATTTCGTTCACTCCTTTAAAAAGCATATTGAAAAATTCATACTGGAATTAAAAAATTTTTTTTTAACAATTTAATGAGCAATTTCTCAAATGCGCCAAGTGGAAAATCCAAATTCAACATATAAAAAAAATATTCATTTTGATGGATTAATATATAATGTAGATTGAAATAGTAAAACAAAAATATCTCAAATCAATTTTTATCTTTACGCACAAAAATACTTCATAACATCGGTAATGTTAGTGTTTTGAAACACAACAAAGCGCCGATTCATACAACTAAACTTGTTTACTTCTTTCTAAAGACACTGTGGCACAGCGTTGATCTTTAGAAATGTTCGGGGTACGCTTGACAATGCTCCTTACTTTAAAAAATACAAATTAGCCATACATTATACTCGTAAACGTAGTAATAAAATACGTTACGAATGTTTTAAATTAATAACGATCTAGTACAGTTAAAAAATTCAATAGGAGACATCTATCAACTTTAATATACATACTATTTTCAAGTTTTTCTCGGATTGTCTCATTTGTGTTTATGCGTGGAATTCATTATTTAGCTTAGTAATTAAAATATCAATATTTAAATCTATAAGTTTTCAGTGTAAGTTAGTAAATGATCGTATTTTGCAATTAAGAGCATTTAATCGTACCTACGTTGTTGAACCGAACACGCTAATAATGAATCACTGACACAGCAGTCTTCTACTTAAAAAAATGAGAAACTTAGAAGAAATTAGTTTATAGATTAACAGATAAACTCGACTTGACACCATGAACCCCCTAGAGGAAAATTAAGCCAAGTTTAGTGCTCCTACGATACTCAAAATAATCAGAAAATTCCGAACTTAAGGTTATCCAAGGAATACACAGTAAATCACATCGTAAATGATATAATAGCGGCTCCGTGCCTGACATCAGCTCAAGCACAGGTCCAAACAATACTTGAGTGCAGAATCGTAAGTAAATATATAATGAGCGTACGGTAGAAAGAAGCATGTGTGTTCATATTTTTATTTGTTGATTAAATGAAAAAGAAGAAAAAGGCCATATGTGTTGCATTTGAGGTCGTCTCGGCACGGAGCACGTTGGTCTCGAGCGCGGATCGACGAAACGAAACATTCTTACTACATCTCTCTTGCTTGCTCTCTCGCTCGCTCTCGTTCGTTCCATGTTCACGTATGTGTATGTGTGTGTGGGCATTCTCGGCACTCTCACTCTGACTTGACAGTACTTCGTCCACTCTTTGCTCTTTAGCAGCTGGTGCGCGCGTGTGTTAGTGTGCTGATATTTGGTCTCGCAGATGAAGAATAGTTGGAGTCGAAGAGTTGAAGAAGGAGAAGAAGACACTAGCCGCTGTTGCTGGTTTATCGAGGTGTTGTCTGCTGCGGTGTTGCTTTAGTATTTACTGATGATTGCGGCGCCGCTGGAGTGGAGATGATGCTGCTGCTGGAGGCTCGGGGATGACGTTGTTGCTGGGCTGGATAGTTCAGGGTCAACGGGGACTCGGGGCGGGCGGGCTCGGCCGCGGGTCGGGCTCGCTCACTATGCTGTGTGGAAGGCCAGGCAGTCCGGTCGGTGGTGGGGCGGAAGCTGGACCCCCGGAGCCGCCGCCAGCGCCACCGACGTTCGGACCGGAGGGGCCCGTCGGGCCCCCGCCGCCTCCTGCCGAGGAGTTGGGTCCGCCAGGACCACCGCCGGCGACAGAGTGGCCGCCGGGCGGCGGGGGCGCCGAGTCGTGCGGGGTCGTCGAATGAGCCTGCTGCACCGGCAGGGTGCCCGCGTAGTAGCCGCCGTTGATGCCCTCCGGGTAACTGCTGCGGAGAAAGCGAAAAGAAATTGGCCACTTGGTCTTTTTTATGCGGAGGAATGTCGACAGGACATCATCTCTCTGTCCGTCTCTTTTCTCAATTCGTCAGCTCAATTTTCAAATCCGACTTTTTTCTTTTTGCTTTTCTCACTCTCAATGCTTATAACTCTCATCTTTACTTTGTCTCTTTCTCTCTTATTTGCCATTGCTTTTTGCGTGTCATTTGTCTTTGCGTACCATCTGCATAGCTTTGCTCTGCTCTTTCACTTTCCTCGCTAATACGAGTCTGTGTCTTAACATCTGCTTGAAAATCTGTTTCTGCAAAAATTACGGATTGCTTTTTTTTCGTAACCGGGCCCAAGAGAAAGAGCTAAGTTTTATATTATGGCTAAGTTGCATTTTGCATTTCGAAGGTAAAGGCGTGCATGCTACAGTAGTCATGAGTCAAGTTTTTTGCTTCTTTGTAGAAGCGAGAAAAGAAGAAACAAACGAGTTCGTTATTATTTTCTCGCTTCGATTACAAAAAGTCTAACAAGATTGTATGAAATTGAGTAATTCGTAAGAGCTTTTGAAATGGCAATAATTTTCCTTATTCAGTGTTTGTTTAAATACGAGGCTCCTAAGTATGAATACTTTTAAACTTGGCACAGAGAGCTTTTGTTTCTATTGTTTTATCAGTGAGCCGAGTAAAATTGAACTTTCAGATCGAGATCGAAAGGATCAATTTTGCTGTGCTCGGACGTATACGAGAACTGCCGTGATTGCCGTTAAACTGACATAAAATTCTAAACTCGACGCTTGACGACTGTACTAGTCGTAGCGAATTTCAAGTATCGAGAAAAATAATCTTACCCGGTAGTTGACAGGAAGTATTCTTTGTTGACGCAATTTCTCAAACAATCTGGTATACGACCGACAATTGCTCGCCGTATTTCACTTGCAGCCATTTCACGAAGTTCCGTGCAGCTTGCATCACTGTAGAACGCCGCATGAGGCGTGCACAACAAATTTGGTGCGTCCTTTAGTGGACCTAAACATAAATGTATACAAATTTTATTTCACTTCATAAAACTATCCTTTTCAACTTTTTAATTAATCAATTAATTAATTTAGCTCATTAATTAGTTAAATTAAGCTCATTACTAAAATCAAAGCAGTGAATTAATCTAGCAGATTATTTTAGCAATAAAAAAAATTAAATCACGCTTTAATTTTAATGCCAGTATTACAATAATTACTGTATTACAGTATTACAATAATTTTAATGCCAGTATCTTATAAATACGGATTAGGGTTTTAAATGCAGTTTAGGAAAAGGATGCTGGATTAAAACGTGTAAAAAAAAAGCAAAAATTATAAAATTTCCTACCGTAAAGCCCCATAAATAATAATATATAGATAATTGGATAAAAATAATACCATTAACAGGATCATCAACCTTTGAAATAATCAGGGAGGATTTCAGGCGGTGGGTTAAGGGTTAGGTTAGATAAAACTCACATTGTGTAGACTGACCCTGAAAGACATTGTATGGTTCATTTTCGTGGACGTCAAGAGCGGCTGCTCGAATTCTACCCTGTTTTAATGCAGCAGCCAGTGCATCATCATCCACAAGTCCACCACGTGCTGTGTTTACTAAAAATGCTCCTGGTCTCATCTGGAAAATAAATTTAATTAATTAAAATGTTCAATTAATTAATTAATAATTAATATGATTAAAAGATCTAAATTAATTAACGCTTATTTATATTCCACCACAGGTTATGCATACCTGTTTGATAGTGAATTCATTAATTAAATGATGATTGTGCTCATTCAAGGTACAGTGTAGAGACACACAGTCAGATTGAAACAGTAAATCCTATAATTAAGTCAAGTATTAATAGTGGTAAAATTAATTAAAAATTAATTAAACTGATGAATTTTTAAACAACAAACCTGTAGCGTGTAAACCCTAGTGAGACCAAGGGACTTTTCTATTCCATCAGGAAGGTAAGGGTCATAGAATATAACGTTAAAACCAAATGCTTTTGCACGCAGAGCTACAGCAGAACCAATCCTGCCTAATCCTACAATTCCAAGAGTATCTCCCCGTATCCTAGCACATCCTTGTGCTGCTTCTCTTACCTGGAAAAATCCAGCCTTTATTAACAAAGCTTACAATCTTCATATTTAAGCATTTAAATATATGTTTTTGTATAATAAAGGTTGGAAAAACTCAGCCTTTATTAAACAAGCTTACAATCTTTGCAGTTAAGCATTTAAAGGTATTGTTTTGTATATACGCACCTGTTCTGGTCCTGTGAATTTTTTGCCTTCACGTACCATATTTGCCAGCCAATATGTACGTCTATAGAGATTTAAAATGAGGCAAAGAGTGGTGTCCGCTACTTCTTCAACTCCATAGCCAGGCACATTGCACACAGCGATGCCAAGCTCTCCAGCTGCTTTGACATCAATGTTGTCAACTCCAGAACCAATTCTCACAATGATTCTGAGAGTCTTAAACTTTTCAAGGTCTTCCTTGGTTAGAATTATAGTGTGCCACATGAGAGCACCCACTGCCTCATTTAATACCTGCAAAAATACATGCTATTGGTTAAACAGGTTCCGAAAGAACTTGAAATCATTAATTATGAAATTGCAGGGGATATGGGTACCTTTTCGTGTATTTCAGACGTAGACTGTGCATCACAAAAAGCCACAGTTGCTACGTCTTTGAGGATAGGCATTTCAATGGAACAGTCTCGTCCATCGAGTAATGCCACCAGAGGTCTTGTTTGGATGGGCCCATTAGTAATGGGGCCCCTGAGATTTTCCATTCGAGGGCGTTTGGGCATCATCTTCCGTTTGTCCATCGGTCAGATAGCCCCCCCAGATAAAAAATTTGTTCAGCACTCCACTGGCAGAACAACAACACAGCACTGACTACTACCAGACCGTAGTCAACACAAACTCTCTGAGTTTGTCACAAAGTCCCTGCCTTGAGGCTGCTATTTCTTCCTCCGACACTTGCTTTGTCACACCAGTTTCTGTGGTGATACTGGCTTGTGGTCGGTTTTAGGGCAGGAACCGCCGAACCTCCAATACATCACGACTCCCTGATGGCTGTCACCTGCAACAGGCAAAAAGCACGGAGTTCGTTGTAGTCTATGCTAGCTGATGTGTATTCTGGGGCGAGTCGGCCTGTTCTCCTCTCTCTCTCCCCCATGCAGAATTGGAGGTTAGAGGAGCACAGCTACGCGCCGATGCGCCTCGTAACCGCTCGAGGCGGCTTCGGAAGCGAGCAACCGAGCGCGTGCTCACGGAAAAGCGCGGAAAATACCCGTCCACTGCTTCTCGGCGCCTTTCTCTCCTGTCCGCGCCTCGACTACTCGCGGGCCGAGGCGACCAAGAGCCAGCGACCAACGGGAGAAAGAAGAGCACGAGTCGCAGCTCGCGGCCGAGCGCACGGATAAAGAAGTTAAGAAGCCGGAAAGACTGTTAGCGGGGAAAACGCACCAGAACAAGGGTTCCTGCTTCAAAGACAACGCGTTCACAAAAATACTTGCACTCTGACTTGCACTCACTCGCAGACTCTGGTTGGAAAGAGTTGGCGAGCGAGAGAGAGAAGGCGGCGCGGCGGTGGAACTACTACACTTTACACTGTGTGCAGCGCTGGCTGGCCGTGGCGTCGTCTCTCTCTCCCCCCTTTCTCCCGCTCTATCTCTCTCGAACCGCGAGTACGAAATCACGTTGCTGGCTTTCGCAGAGAGGAAGCCAGCGCTCTTCCCTCTTCTTCTCTCTCTCGCGCTCTATCTCCGTCGCACTCGCGGCCGCTTGGGCTTTGAGAGACGCGCGCTGCAACGCTGCACTTACCGAAAAGGACGCTGTTTCTCGGCGAGCTGCACAAATGCGGGCGCGGGAGATGCGTACGCCGGCCAGCTAAATGTCCGGCGGGGACGCGGCTGCGACTCGGCCGAGTTTATAGGTTAAAGCAAAGAGAGCGCGAGCGGATACGAGGGGGAGGGGATGTGTGTGCCGGCACACTGTACTTCTAAACGCTGTGCGCGCGACCGGAGAAAGCCTCTCTGTCTCTGTCGGTGCGTAGGTACATCGGGGAAGTAACATCGGAGCAGCAGCTCACCTGCGTGCGTGTGCGCGTCGTCACCGGCGCCCCCGGGATGCTTCAAGCGAGAGAGAGAGAGAGAGAGCGCGAGAGAGGACGCGGGCACGCACAAATGGATACCCGGAACGTGCGATCTTCCCTCTCTCTCGCTCTTTACATTTACGAATGGCGCGCAAGCAGGCGACTGGCTGGGGCTAACGTTTTCAGAACGGGCAATAAAGCCTGCCTTTGAGCGCGAGCGTTGGTCACTGGGTCGACGTTTTCAGAGCATTTTCGAACTAATTGTTCGCCGATGCCGCCAGCTCCCGTTCGATATCTTCCCTGCCTCGCACGCTCGCTCCTCGGAGCCGAGCAGAAAGAGCGCACACGATTCCGGTTTGCATGAATAATGAGAGACGCGATGACGTCGGGGCCATCAATGAAAAAAATGGAGCAAGGGGGCTCGGTTTAGCGCCGGCGAAAGTGGTGTTTGCCTCGACATATTGTTATTCCGTAATATGCGGGAAAGCAGCGGCTGTGGCGGCTCGGGACGAGGGGGGACGAGGGGAGGGAGGGGGGGGGGCAGAGAGCCACGAGAGAGGCCGGAGAGCGTCGAGAAAGTCAAGACAAGAGACAGCGATATGTGGCGCCCTCCGATGCGTAGAAGCTTCTTCCAATAATTGCAGGAGGGAGGACTTTGGTGAGAGAGGAGAGGAGCGCGCGCCGTGAAACTGACAAAGTAGGGGAAGGCAAGAGAGCTGCAAGGAGAGGCAAAGGGAGACAGAGCGACGTTTGACCGACGATTCGCTTCGCGCGGCCTCGTACATTATACGAATTTAAGCCCGGCCTCCGTGTCGCCGCGGCTATTTCCACGCCGGGCTAAAACGAATCGTCCGGTGTAAAAGGGCTCGGCCGTGATCCGTGATTCTCGCTTAGGAGAGCGCGCGTCATCGGAAATATGGCCTGCGGAGCCCATAAAACCGAGCGCTGCCGGCGTGTTGTGCCAACTCAGCCGCTTCTCTCTCTCTCTCTCTCTCTCTCTCTCTCTCTTCCGGATTGGAATTCGGAAAAAACGGCCGCGCTCGCGAGAGGAGGTATTACGGCGCGGGCGGCGGGGCGAATTCAAGCCTTTAGCGTAATCTCGCCAGAGTTTTGTGGGGGGGAAGCGCGCGCGCGCGCGCGGATGCTGCGAGGGCGAAGTTATCCAATTATTGTCTAACCTGGGAGCAAGTTTGCCGCGGTGGTGTGGGGCGCCCGGAGGGAGGGACTCACCTCGCGTCTTCAATCGAGCCGCGATAAAGTAAACTTTCTTTCAAAACTCGCCGGCACACGAGCGGCGCGCTGGCGCTTTCAGCTTTTTATTATACCGCTGACGCGAACTCCCTTCCCCCCCCCCTGCCCCTTCCACCCCTCTGCTTTCGACGAATCTTTCTAATCTAAGGGACGATTCTTTGATTGATTGAGCCAGAGAGCTCTGAGAGTGTTTTGTTAGCTCGCTCTCTCGGAAGTTTCAAGTTCGTTGACTCGCCGCTCTTTGCCTCTGAAAAACACGTCTGCTTTGTTTTACACCGGGCGAAACAATAAAATGCGCGCGCGCGAGTGTGGAAACGTTTGCACCGTTCCTTAGCTTTTAAATACTCAACGTTCGCCAAATTTATTTGAGCGAAATAGACGTGTCGACGAACTTTGCTCCAAGAGACACAGATACACGCGCCGTCCTCTTGTCCTTCAAACTTCGTACTGACATAATCTGAGAATTCGGAATTAATCTACTTTAGTCGAACAATTTCTCAACAAGATTAGTTTAAACTTTCCGAGCGCAAACTATAATTGATTAGTTTGAACTCCCCGAAGTTACGACTTTTGCCAGCTTTTCCAGGCTGGAAATCGCTAAGCAGCGAGAAGGCAACAATAGCAGCAGCCCGCACCGAATTTCGCACGCGGGCCGATATATACAAAAGCTATCTGGGGATCGCGTGGCAACGGCAATGTGTCAATTAAGCCGGAGAGAGAGAGAAGAAAAAGGTGCCAGAGTATGATCCACGCGCTTCTTCTGCAAACGTAAATGTACATGCAAATGTAAATGTAAATGGTTTGTAGGACTAGGAGGAGGAGGAGGACTTTGGTAGGAGGGAAGGTGAAGGCGGCGGCGACTACTTGAGGAG
>UCOM01004136.1:0-13737 GCA_900474385.1 Ormyrus pomaceus
ATATAATAATAATGTAAGATAATAGAATAATAATAATAATAATAATAATAATAATAATAATAATAATATATTATATTAAGCGGAATGTACATTAAGTATTTGCCCCATGGGCAAATGAAATTAAGTTACCGGGTGCAGTTCGCTTGCCGAACTCGTGCAGATCGGACAATTTACGCTTAGTGACTAGATCAATCGTCAGATATTTGTCTTAACATGATTACATTCCCTGGTCGTTCCGAGATTCGAAAAATTCTACAATCCTTTTTTCTGGCATCGGTCTTTTTCGGAGCGACTCGTGCTCTCGCATGTTGGCACGCTGTGTGCTAACCGCCTCTGCGTCCCGCCTCTCCTCTCCAATCTCCTCCTCTCTTCACCCCTCCACTCCTCTCCTCGTCCTCGGCTTAAAGAGCATTGGCCTTCCTCTTTTCCGACTCCGACTGCAATCGTACAAACATTCGTCGTTTCGTTCACTGTCTTTGATGAGCTAGCTTTTCTCAAACTACTGTTTACGATCTACGTTCCATTTCTATAATGACGGGCGCGCTCGCGCGCGCTCGGATGATTGTGACGATGGTGCGAAGACGATGATGATGCAACAAGGGGATTGGCCCTCGTGATGAAGCGAAAAAGGTCGAAAAATGTTGTTTAAAGAGAGTGCAAGGTGTCTGTGTTATCAAGTCGTGAATGAGAGAGAGAGAGAGAAAGAAAGAAAGAAAGAAAGATAGATAGAGATGACTGGTGATGTCCATGGGGGCTCGCGAAAGCTCAAGACGTCAGGCCTTGATCGCCGATTTGAAGAAGCGTTTGAGTAAATGCGAAAGACGATAGATAACGTTTAATAGAGAAAAGTTGCGTACTTTAGCGGCCGGGTAGAGAAAGGTGGTGGCCGAGGCCTCGCCCTGGCTCGACTTGGCCAGGCACCTGTAGCCGTCCATGTCCTGCCAGCGGATGCTGCTGATGACGAGGTCGCCGCTCGGCAGGACACTGAAGCGCGGGTCAGTGAGCTCCTGCCCGTCGCTATCGAACCAATGGACGCGCGGCCGAGGATTTCCACTGGCTTCGCAGGGCAGCACGACTGTCGAGCCCATCTCGGAGAAGTAGAGCGATCGGTGCCGCGTGATCACCGGCGGGCTCAGCTTGCTCTGGCAGTCGATCGTGTCGTTCCCACCTAGAAGAAGAAGCAGATCGGTGCCTGAAGGCTACCATCGTCTCCGAGTCAGGTGGCCCGCCGGCCAGAAATAGACCAACTCGTTCTTACCCTCGACGTTAAGTACAGTGGGTTGAGAGATGGTCATCTTGTCGCCGGCGACGCCGACGCAGTGGATCAGGCTCTGGTCCTGCGGACTCACGCAGTCAATGACGAGCTTGGAGACCTCGCGGGCGATCGTCGTGTACGAGGCGTCGGTGAGGCTTTCGTGCTGGAGCTCCTCCACCTGGGCAAAAATGCAAGTCGGAGATGAGGTGGAGGTCGAGGTCGAGAGGCGAAGGATCGAGAGTCAAGGACTTACCTGTCGGCGGGGGTTCTCTCCCATGACCCAGTAGATCCTGGGCGAGGGGCTGGCGTCGACCTCGCACCTGAGCTCGAGCCTGTGCCTGCGAAGCCGAGGAAAAAGGAGCGTGAGTGGAGGTGCGCCGGAGGCTGGTACTCGGCAGCGCTGGCTACTCACCCTCTGGGCACGCTGACGTAGGCCTTGGGGCTCTCCCGAATGGTGACGTAGGTGTCGGTGTCGTGCTTGCGCGGCTTGCTGGGCTTGAGATTGTCGCGCAGCTCCTGGGAGTAGCCGCCGGCGGGCTCCTGGCCGACATCCTGGTCGACCTCGGGCAGCGAGCGGCTGAGGCTGAAGGGCTGGATGGCGGCGGGCAGGGCCAGGGCGGCTAGCAGCAGGAGCGTCCTGGAGGCCGCGCGCTGGTTGCTAAGTCGTTGCATCTGCAATGGTCGAGAGGCAATGTATCGAGGAGGCAGGAGAGACGCGCGCGCGATCGGCGCGAGACCGGCTCGGGATCGGCTGGCAAGAAGAGGCTGCTGGCGGCACGAGAGCGGGAGGAGGCGGCTGCAACTGGCTGCTCGTGCTCGAGATCCTTCATAATCGCGAGCTGGCGCGCGAGTGGCCGGCCGGCCGGCCCGCGGCGCGGCTCAAAAATCGGGGGAAAGCCGCCGCTTGAGCGGCTCTGCGGACGTTGCATCAGCAAAAGGTGGGGCGGTGGGGGGCGAGCGCCTCGGCTCGGGCTCGGGCCGATGCACACACGCACGTGCGTGCCCCGCAGCTCGGCGCAGCCTCGAAATAGTTGCCAGACTCACCGTCGTCGACTGGAGCGGATCCGGCTAGAAGAGGCGAGTCTCTGCGAAGGTGCTTACGGTCGTCAAAGTGCTCTCGTCGCTTTTATTTTTCAGTCCTTTGAAGGAGGCGGTCGACTCGACTGGTGAGCCAACTCTTGCCGCCGGTACATTTATACGTTCAAATGCAACAATCGCCTTCTCTCGTTTCCTTCCGATTGGCCTTCGAAATCGAGAGTGGGGGATCGGTTTCCCCAGCAACTAATTCAATTCTCCGGAGTCGCGAAGCCCCCGAGTGGCCCGAGAGGGACGGTGGATACGGAGAACGAGCGGGAGTGAGGATGAGGGAAGAGGGGAACGGAGCCGTTCTCCCCTTGTAAAACTGCGCTCTCAGTCGGAGCTCGGCAGCGGAGCAGCTTCTCACTCCTTGCCCCCCTCCAGCCGGCGGGCTCTCTGCGCATGCACGGAGGCCCCGCCGCCGCCGCCACCACCGCCGCCGCCGCCGCCGCCGCCGCCGCCAAAGCGAGGAGGACATCATCGCGTGAGCGTCGAACTCCTCTAGCACGTGCGCCGCCCGGCAGCCGCGAGCGAGCGGTCCAAATTCAGCCTCGCCTTCTCGGAAAAGCGCGCCGGCGATTTCGACAAGTTTCGAGCAGTCGATCGCTCTCTTTCCGTACCCCCCTCCGCCTCGCGCTTTTTCGTCTTGTTCCGTCTTGTTTCGTCGAGCCTCGTCGTTGTCGTCTTCTAGGGCTCGCCGGTCGTTGTCGCCGCCGCCGCTGCCGCCGCCGCCGCCGCCGGCTTCTTGTTGCTCACCTCCGCGATCAGCACTTCTTTCTCGCTTTAAATTTAACTCGAGCGCGCCCAGTGCGCCGGAAGCGCTGAAAAAATCGGCTAAAAAACGCGGGCAAAGAGCGATTTCGAATCCTCCCCGAAGGTGGCTTTCATCGCCGGATTCTCGGAAGCCACAACGATCCGCGCCCGTTACGTCAGACGAGCAATCTCGAGCGACAGATTGCAAGAAACGATCATTGCTCCGGCACGCGCTCCGACTATCAAACGGCTATTATTGCCCTTTCTTTATCGGCAGCCGATCGGCACGTACGACTCCGAGTGAACCGGCCACTCGGACTACCTCCCACGAGCGCTCGCAGCATTCTTTGCACCTGCGCTTTTTGCCATTATAGTAACCTCGAAGAATCGCTAAAGCGGACTGCTATCCTCAGGATTTTGGCTGCCCTCGCCGCGCTCACTCTACCTAGACTGCAAGGGGACAAAGCTCCAACTTTTACGACTGCAATGCCGCGCGATCCTTAAACGCACATTTTTTTCCGCGAGAAAAAAGAAAAAATTACGAATTTTCTTCCCATTTCCGGGATAGATTAGAGTCTTCAATCCCTTCTGAAAAGACATTTACGCATGTGCATTAATATCCAATAAATAAGTGACGTTTCGATGAAAGCCCAAACAAATGCTTTAGTGGTGCATTCCTTGGAAGAAAATTATTCAAAGGAAATTCGGATATGGAAAATTTGTATACCTTGTCAAATTGATTTACTCATATTATTATTGTTATTAAATGTAAAAAAAATTTGAATATTTTATTTAAAAAAAAAGTCCTTATTTTGTTTCTTTATTACAACTGGTTAAAATTTTCTATTTCAAAGTAAAAGATAATAAAATTTTCGGAGTAGACTTTAAAGGTAAATTTAACTAATCTTGTAGACTTTTATCGAGTCATAAATTGTGCTTTTCATCACTATAATGTAAATTCTCTGAAGTTCTGAAGAGAAGCGTTCCATGAATTAAACGTTTAAACCGTCGGCTTGAAATACAGGAAATTTTCGAGCTGAAGGGTTTGCAGTCCTTTAAATGCCTCTACTAACATCTTCTCTTAACATTTTTCATGATAAATGTCAAGTTTTGTTTTCTCTTTGTGCACTGGTGAATAAATTCAACAGTCGACAAGTGATATTTTCTCTGTGTGCACGCTTTAATAAATAAATAGAATGAAATCGATTTAAAACTTTGACGATCGAGTTGTTACAGAATAGTTGATAAGATTTTAAATTAATTTGAATATATGACTGCGTTTAAAATATAAATATAGTTTTTAATTTTTTCTTCTAGATCGGCCCAGCAATACGCCCTTGGTCGTTCTTCGCAAAAGGAAAGAATTGAGAATAAAAGCCTCGATTAAGTAAATCAAAATAAATGGGCAAATATTGTTCTCGAGCCGAGGAGCCAAGAAAAAGATAAAATAGCTAATATATAACTAATAAATATTTATCGAGGAGGAAAAAAGTGGGGAATTAATAGACAGAGCAGGAAGGAAGTATAATAAAAGTTGTATTTGAGGAAAGACTAAACTATTTAGCCAGTCATGATATTTCCGAGGCTCGGTGGTTAGGTGGGAAAAAGTAGCTTCGAAAAGCGTGAGAGCGATAAGCGAAATTCGATCGTTTCCGATCGGCAAGAATGTTTGGACGGCTCGTGAGATCGGCGCTTGATAAAATTTGATGACGCAGCGCGACGTAATTAAAGCCAGAGTCGCCTTATCAGGTGCAGGCCAATCGGTCTTCAGCATCCCTCGAGATCGGGATGACGCAATGAGCTCGCGCGGAAATTCCTTCGGAGGGAAGCGCCCATTTTTCTGGGGCCCCCCCGTTGATGCAGAAAGAGCCGCCTACGTGGGAAAAGTCGCGTGCGCTGCCCCTTTCTCACCCGCTGGCAAGTGGCTTCATTTCCCAGAACTGTCTGTATGAACTAATTGATTGCTGGCCGCGCCGCGATTTCGAGAAAATTTTCGGTTTCGACGCCTCGATCGAGCGCGTACCTCGCGCGTACTCTCCTTTGTAAGCTATAAATTTCTATGCGTGTCCCGAGGCAATTGGTGACATGGAAACATGAAGCTACGGCACGTGATGGTAATCACGTCGACTGCACCGGAGCGTGCAACAAGTCACGACCGCAAAATTTATTTTAAATTATACACACGGCTTTTTCGCTCCGAAGTTTCTCGAATAAAAAATCGTGTTCCTCTTTAAGAAACCGGCAGTGAGCTAATATCGAGGGACGGGACGGGGCAGATTTAAGGAATTTCTGAGATTCAACCTCTCTTACCCGCGTAAACTATCAAGATTGAATTCGAGAAAAAGAAGCTCCGACGCGAAGAGCGACGGATGATACATATTTATTAGAGGTCAGAGAGGATAGGTAAAAGCGCGCGTCGAAAACTTTTTCGTTCAATTTCTGCACTGAATGCAGGCGCAATTCAGCTGAATACGGTGAAACGAAGCTTTAACGAGCTAAGCGCTAATTGGATTATTTCTCATCGGAATCGGTTGGAAAAGTCGGGAGTAATATAAATACATAAGGATAATGGTATCAGCGGGCGATCCGTCGAATTCGTTACTCGATTGAGAAGGAGAGAAAAGGCGAGCAAAAAGAGCGCTGCTTCAAATTTCAAAATTGAGCGCAAGTGATCGAGCGGCTTTCGTGGAATTCGTTTCTCCGGCGATTGGCTCGTTCGTCATTGGCTTCTCTTTCTCTCGCGGGTATAAATATAAATAAGCTCTTTTGTCGCTCTCTTTCTTTTATCGGCGGCGCGGAGCGCGAGGGAGCGCGCGCAGTTCGAGGAGGAAGCATAAGGCGGTTTCCGGCTGATTTTACGTTAATTTACCGGTCTCAGCCCGCGGGCCGACCCTTTCGCCAGATGACACTTGTTTGACAGCATTGCATCATTCGACTGGCAGGCGAACCATCGTTTCGCGCCTCTCTCGCTTCTTTCTTCTCGCCGCCGCCTTCGTCGTGCCTTTTTTCCTCTTTGTTTCTCTCGTTCTTCCCCGTCTTGTCCATCTGCTTCTTCTTCTTCTTCTTCTTCTTCTTCTTCTTCTGCTTCTTCTTCTTCTTCTTCTTCTTCTTCTTGGTCGGCGAGCTCTTGCTTCTTCTTGTCCTTCTTTCGAGCTCCCTCCGAGGCTCCCTCTCAATTTCTCCCGAGCCCAAGCCCAAGCAGAGAGCAGAGAGCCGAGAGTCGAGCAGCGTTATATTATGCGTCAGGGACGCATTCATCAGCCTATTCTAGCTGCTTCTTCTTCCTCCTTCCCCTCCCCCGATTCATGTGTAATATACATCGGCGTACATCGGCTACCTCGTCGCGCGAATTCCTCCGCAAGCTGCTCGTCCTTCTGCAATTAGTCTGCAGGGAATGAAGAGAGCATAATTGTGCAGTAATTCGTCGGGGTATCAATTGATCCGCTTGGGGCGATATATATCAATATATAGGCAATATACATGTGCCTGAAACGAAGCGGCGTGTCCGCTGCAGGCGAGGCAGCTGGCTTATTTTGCTCTCTTTCTCAGCGGCTGGTTCATTTGTCAAATGGGAATCAATTTCGTTCAATATCATTTAATTGAGAGCGCATTTTCGAGCGGCGGGGTGCCGCTCGATTATTGGCCTATAGAGCGAGGAACGTTGGCTGGCATCATCCCCCTCCGGTGCCGGCCGGCTCGGCGTCGAGCGCGACGTCGAGCGCGACGTCGAGCGCTGTGCGGTCGACGGGGGCGCAATTGGGCATCCCTCCCTGCCTGCCTGCCTGCCTGCCTGCCTGCCTGTCTGTCAAGGTGCCCGCATCCTTTCCTAATCCAGTCCGCGGCCCTCTTCAACTCGAACTTTATTGCCCGACGATTGGGCTCCGGCGCGATTTCTCGCGCGCGCCTCAGTCGCTAAATTGCCTTTATCGAAACGAGCCTCGAAAGCTCGCCAAACTCGCGTCGTAATCAAAGGCTGCAGCCCATTACTGGAACCAGTATCGGCTCGATTTTTACTCCTCATCTTGATAGCCCGTATTAACTCCGAAATTAACCAAATTGCTCACTCGGCAATTATGATGCTAAAGCTTTTATTACTAAGATACTATTGTCTTCAATTGCGGTCGTTTTAATAATGTATTTGTACTTTTGCTATTTTACTTTCATCTCGCGTCCCGAGCTCGGACCTTCTTTGCTTAACGCCAAAACGGACAAAGAGCTCTCGCTCCGCCTGACATTCCTCCTACACCAATACTGCTCTTGAGCGCCAAGCCGAGAAAAAACGTATGCGCGATTCAATTTTCGATTGATTTAACGGGAAACCTTTTTATGTCTTGTTTGTCTAATGTTTCACGTTTATTTTTTTTCTCAATCTAACCAAAATTTACCGAGCGCACTTAATTTACGCCCTACATTCAAAATTTCTCCTTTCTTCGAAGTGAAAATTAGCTTCGATTTAGAGCGATCAATTCGGCGAAAAGAGATAAATTTTTCATAATTTACACTTTGAAGGTTTAAATAAATGCAGTTTCCTACTAGTCAGAGACGCTTAATAAAGAAATCGTAAATTTCATTTCCGATCTTTCGTTGTACAAGCATTTTTTTTCATTGTTTTTCTTCATATTTATAAATTAGAGAAACTAAACGAGCATTAAGAATTCGTCATTCTCTTTAATTGATATTAAATGTCGTTGAAGAATTTTTACGAAACAAAACGATTCAACTTTTATTGCTATGTATGCGCGAGTACGAGTGCACACGACCAAGGATCCCGTGTCAGCACTAAACAAGAATCTTAATACCATTAAAATTTAATGAATTAAAAATGCACGAACAAGTAACCTATTACTGTTTTTCCTATAGTCGCTGTCTATAATTAGCTAAAGCTAAACAATTTTTTTTTAAATAACAAAATTTTGCTGTCTAGCTTAGTTGTTCATGCACATAAGAATCGTACACTGCAGATTTTTGGGAATATTACTAAATCTTGTAATAATTTATAAAAATGTTGATCTCATTTCAAAATTTAAGCAGTTCAGTTATTATTATGGAATAATTGTACACTAGCTCTTGACTTGACGATCGATTCGTATAAAATAAACGAATTTTGGCTTATTTGTGGATAAAGGAAAGAGTGTAAAAGTTGTTGTTTATTCTTCCCGATAAAGGATTCGTATCTAGTGAGGATATTAGCAAGTTTGATATTGTGAGTGCAGGAGCCGAGGAGAAACGAGCGAATAAAGCTTTTCCATTGGGTTCGGTGCTTCTTCCCGGGTCGGGTAATAAAACTTTATTCGGGCGTCGTTTAATTTTAGAGCCCGCTTAGAGAGAAACGTGCCTCGCAGCAGGCAGCGGAGTCGTTCAATGTCCAAGGTCTGTCCTCGGTTTTCGCGCCTCTCCTGCAAATAAAGCCCCGCAGAAATTCGTCTGTCGTGTCCTGGTCTGCTCGCCGTCGCCGTCGTCGCCGCCGTCGTCGCCGCCGTCGTCGTCGTCGTCTTCTTCGTCGACTAGACTCTCCCCCCCTACTTCCTCTCTCGCTTATACATAGCAGCTTTCGCCAATTCCTCTCTTTCTCCCTCTTCTTTCTCTCTTTCTCTTTTCGCCTTTTTTGCTCTATCTCAAGCGGCAGTGGCAGCAACGTCTGAGTTTTATCGGCCTCCTTTTTCGACGGGTTTTTTTTTCCTTCTGCGAAACTGCACAACCAAAAAGTCTATTATCTCTTAGCGACTTTTATGTACCTTGTCCGCCGGGGCTTTTTATTTCGCTTTGATCGATGCGCTTCCTTACTTTTCTTACTTTTCTCAATTCTATACGCGCTGCACGGCGATGGCGATGCATTATCAAAACGTTCGACATCTTTTAATCAGGAGTTTTCAAGCTTATCATTCCCCCTTCTTTGAGCGGGTCATAACAATGCACTCGAACAGATTTTTATTGCTCTCGTGACGAAGCTTTTTATTAAAAATGACCTCTGACAATGAGATTTTGTAAACAAATACAAGAGGCGCAATATCACATAGCCTTGAGTACCTCAAATCATCTCCCCTCCTTAGCGAGCGAATCTCTTCTCCTTTGAATAATGGCATTAGCGTAATTTCCGTCAACGAGTCGCTACCGCTCGACATGTACAAATTGCTTATGTCAACAAAAGCTACGGGCACGTGTGCGCTTCTTTGTCCTTCTCCAAATCCTTCCCCAGGAACAAAGATGCAGTGAAAAAGATCTACATCTCCCTGTATACGTTTTAATCATTGGAAGGATTTTCGTTTCTCCAAAAAATCGTTTCGAAATCTAACACGGCTTCTTATGATTTTTTTTATTGCCTTTAAATCAAATTATAAAAAATAGCAGTTTGGGCTTATTATGTAAAATCAAGACTTTCGAAAAATACTTTCCAAAGAAATGTGGGGACGCAATTTTTTCTTCCGACATCCTATCCCAGCTCCTTCTGCAATGCAGAATTTGCTTGTTCAATAGGAAATCAAGATTCCAATTAATCATGTAATCAGCACTGGACTTCGATTCACCGTATTTTGAAAAGCTGATTTGCTTTCATCAGAAAACGAGGCTGAAAACATTAGATCTTGCTTGACTTTCTTGTTTAGTCCTTAATAGTCTCTTATACTTGCGTCATGAAATCAGTTAGAAGTACCATTCATCGCAAGAAATGATGTCATATGACTCTTACGCTAGTACTTACTATTACGGAAATGATTGTACGTACTGTGCGTGCCTACAAAAACTTTGAACGAAAAGATCTTAATCACAAATAAGCTCTTCATTCAAACCGCTACTAATATGCCCCGGTCGATCTGCAACTCGTTCTCTTACGCTTAATTCCTGTCTCTGCGGAAGATTTTTAAATAAAGGCTGCGATTTATTTCTGCTACTACGAATTATTGCATTATTATTTAAAAAATACTTGAATTGCACGCAATTTAATCAAATTTCATAAACTCCAATTGATTTATTCAATTCGATTATAGAATCTCTTTGAAAAACGAAAAAACTAATGAAATTAAAAGCTTTTATTGGAAGGAAAAAGTGGCGTGACAAGGTCCACGTGTACGTGAATCATTGAGAATCAATAAGATAACGTTTGATTTGAATTTTCAGAAGGTTCTTCTATAGATATTCCTCTCCAGATTCATTTCGAAGAATAACAAACTAACCCTCGTTTACCGTATTCTCTAATTCTGTTTTTTATATCATTCTTCTCCTGATTCACTTTTGCTGGATATTATTTCAGTTGCATTCGAAACAAGATTCTCGAAATCAGAATTAACCTGATGAAAGTGGCCAAATTTTTTTTTTTCTACTATAGTGTACTGTACTTTATATGTTTTAAAAGCTCAACTCTACGCCGCGAGCACTTATTTAAAACACTTACTAATTAAGATGAGCTAGTAGAAAATATTCGTAATATAAATCACAAATTTAAAAAAAAAAAGTGTATTTTTCAAATTGGTTATTAGATTTACAGCTAGACATTCTCATTTTTATTACTGTATTCCGCTTGCGAGTAAGAGCACATCCAAGGATAGGATCACGCAAATATATATATATTATATACCTATCGCACGATTTCAGTTTTACCTATAAACGCGGGAAATTTCAACTCGCGAAGGAGGATTAATAAAAATAAATAAATTTCATTTTTACGTGACTTTTCAGCACCTAATTGCTAGGACAAAACAAGACAAGATAATGGACGGAGGCTAATAATTCTCTTTCTTCTAGACGATGACACTGGTTGTTTAGTTTGAGCAAGTTAATTAAGTTCCACCCTTGTGCTCATTTATGAATGAAAAAATCTTGCGTTTACAAAAAGTTTGCGTGCAAGTTCATTTTTTATTTCTACTATAGTTCAAACCAAATGGATTTTTTCTTAGAGAATACAAAAAACGCTATTTTCCTCCAGCCCAGATTTAGTAAACTAAAGAATAGTTAAATTTCAATTTTTATACTACTATAATAAACTCGAAAAATTGAAAATGGAAGTCGCGCTCGACTTCACAATGCGATGACGTAATAAAACCTAATCCTGACGTTTGTTGACGTCATTAATATAATACAGTTCTAAACCGCGAAAATTCAAAAGTCAAAAAATATGAAAAAAGTTTAAATTTTAATCTTTCGGTAAAACTAAAATCTCACTTTTATCATGAAACTATTCTTAATAAAATTTTGATTTCGACTATTTAATACAACTTGTACCTAAAACAGAATTATGGTTAGCAAAAATCACATCAGCATTCGGAAAATTGCAACAAAAGGTAAAATACATGCATGAAACAGATCAGAATCCAAAACGTTTGCGTTGATCAGTAAAATAATTGAGCTATCAGATAGAACGGAACATCAAGTCTGAAAGACATGCCGTAGAGGTTGCATTGCGGGTGTAAAAATAGTACATTCCAAATCCGTCCTGATAACTATTAGATTTTTACCGAAAATAAGGCTAATAATTAATGAGCAGCGGTGTGCTCTCGAGTCACTTATTTGCACTTTAAAGTACCGGTCTATTTCCGGATATTACCAGTTTTACTTTGCGTTGTTAAAGTTCAATAGACACCTTCAGTCCGCTCCACGCTAGTTTACATAATTGCATTTATGAATGTATCAAGTGGTCACCTTTATTACAAATCTTCCTTCCTTTTGTCGCCAGATTGACTCCTGACGCAATGATAAGCACGAGCCCACACCCGGCTTTTCGCGCTTCGAGATGAGTCGGTGGGAAAGTTTTCGTTGCCTCTCTGATATCGAGCGGTACTTTCCATATCGGTCGTCCGTATCTGTACATTTACCAAGCGCGGGAATGTGTGGATGCTGGCTAGTTGCATCTTTATAATTCGCGTATGGGGGCGTTTTTCTGCAGGATAATATGGCTTAAAATTTCCTTGCCGTCTGCCAATTGATGAAAACATTACAGAGCGGATAAACATCACGCCTGTTGCTAAGTTGCTAAGACGTGTAGGTACCTCACGTTCTCAAAAGATGGTGCCTCGAGTCCCGTCGGAGGCCTGGTTGCGATGAGTAATGTGTAAACCGCAAATAGTCAATACAAATAACTCGTTTTATTAATTAATTAAACTAGCCGTTTATATTTTTATTGATCTTTTATAAAAATTTTAAGGTTTTGGTTATTTTAGAAAAAAATTGAAATACTGAATAAAATTGAAATTGATTTATATCATATAAACATTGGTTTCAAGGAAGTGGCGTCCTCTCATTCCATTTGGATAAGTTTTAAAGAGCAGTGTCCGAGTCGATCAGTCGATAGCGTAGTCCAAATACGTCCAATCCAAGATGTCGAAGATAGGACTTGATAAACTTGAAAACTTAATTAAATGTATCAAACATAATGGAGGAATTATGGGTAGTTTGAGATCTTTATTTGTGTAAGCATCTTTCTAATAAAATTAGTTTTACAAATTTCTTTTACCAAAGATTATTAAAACTAATGAATTGTTCGAAAGTAAGGTTAGATTTGGCTGTTGTTATGAAACACTGTTTTAAGATGTTTTAATTAATTTTGTTTTAGAACTGACGAATTAAAGTTTGGCAACTTAGTTGGTGAAGATAAATTTGGAAATAAATACTATGAAAATAACATGTATTTCTATGGTAAGTTTGATATCTAAGTGTATTTCAATAATCAAGCCCTTTCGTAAGTACTATTTAATATAATTTTGTTCAATTTTATGCGCAGGTCGTAATCGTTGGGTTGTATACAGCGACAAAGTATTTCTGAATTATGATGCTTCTCAAATACCAGCTGAATGGTATGGATGGATGCATTACAAAACAGACTTAGTTCCATCTAGAGATCCGCACAGGCCAAAGTACAAGTGGATGGTTGAACATACCCCTAATTTGTCAGGAACAAAGCAAGCGTATATGCCTTACAGCACTACAAAGTCAAAAATTCATGCATGGAAACCTAATGAGTGTTAAACGTTGTAAAATAAACGTTAGCCAAACGTAGAGATACCTATTGTTAAACAAGTTTTACAGATAAAGATATGTATTTATGCAAATAAATTATTACAGGAAAATAAAAATTGACATTTAAAAATTTCAAGTTTAACAAAAGGCATTCTAATCCTGTGCAGTATTACATACATTAAGAAGCATCGTTTTTCTTTGAAAATTTTTTTTTTGTCGATATTTTATTATTTAAATAAAAAAATGGTAGCAACTATAATTCGAGGTAATGTAAATTATCTTACCAGGAGAGTATCACTTGTTTGGGTCACGGATTTTGTTCAAACTTTGGAATATGTTTTCTAATGTTAAAATATGAAAGATGCCGCGTCCGTTCGGTCTAACGCTCGATTTTTGAAAAGTTATGAACTCTTAGTGAAAAGCTAAGAAAAATCGATTTTTGTTCAGTCACATATAACTTTTCAACTGTTCATTTTAGAGTATTTTAACTCCCGGCATTTGAAAGACGAGATCAAATTCTATCGATTAAAAGAACGACATCCAAAAATCTTAATTTGGTCAAAAGTTATGTATAAAATAAAAATTTGTAATAAAAAAAGAAGCTAAAATTACGTAAATGAATTTGTGGATTTTTTTATGCTATTTTAATGGTCATTTTTTGTTGGGCCATATCTTTTGACCAAATAAAGATTTTTGGATGTCTTTTT
>UCOM01004137.1:0-13712 GCA_900474385.1 Ormyrus pomaceus
ATTTAAATTTTGTTAGCTTTTCATTAAATTCTAAAATGAGCATATAAATATAAAATAATAATAAAAACAAGATAATAATGGAACAATAAATTATTTAGGAGGAAGCTAACTGCCAATGACTTGGCAGCGGTTTTTTGATCTAAACGCCAACGACCCACAAATTTATACCAGTTTGTAAAAAAAATTTATAGTGCAATAAATTAATAAGAATTTTGTAATTATAGCAATACAAACAAATGAATGTTTATGCAAAAAAATTACAAATTATGAAATTACGTGTCGCTAGGCTCCATAAAAACGATCACTCGGCGGTTTTCGGGGTCGCTGATTACGAATTCGATGTTAGATTTTCAAAATTGTCAAAATTCAAAATGGCGGATGTGTCGAAAATTGCGTTACCTTAAAAAAGTCAGGCCTTAAAGGGTTAATTGCGGAGAAAACGTTTCGTCGCGCCGCAACAGGGACACAATACGACGCGCACGTTTACGTCAATACAGCCGCCCTACATACCCCGGCCGTCTGTGTATAACACCAGGGGACGTATACGTTCCTTCTTCTCTCCTTTCCCGCATTTGAGCCGTTGATACAGAAGGGCTCGCGTGTCTGACAAATATCGCCGATATCGAAGGGGGAGGCGCGAAGCCGTGCGTGACATAAAGAAGATCCGTGAGCTGCCTTCCCGAGCGGCTAAACTCCGCCGCCGTGGGAATTCCTCCGCTCGGGAGATAATGCAAGGAGAAGAATAAGCTGAAACGTTCGCGAATCGATTCGGCTGATTGTTGCTGATCAGTTTGAGTGTAAATAAAACGAGGGAGCTGCCGATGATAAATGAAGATACGCTTTGCCAAGCAGACAGATTTAGGGTTTGTAATTAATAGTCGGGTAAATAATGCGCTCGGCTGTCGGTGTTATTGCTGATAAGGAACTGCAGTTAATAAAAACTGCTGAAACCGCTATAATAGTGATAAGTCGTAATTAGCAGGATAGAGGATGCCGGCTAGATTGGTATTTACCACGGAGGCGGAATAATGAGGTTGCTGGTTGTGGAAATGAAAATCAACGGTAAATAAATAATTATAAATAACGCGAGAGAACTGCCTCTGCTTTCATAAAAACAAAAGAAATATTAACAAACTCAAGAGCTTATCGCCTTCGCGCCGTACTAATTTTCCTAAAATAAATAGACTGCACCTACAGTTTGCAGCGCCGATAACCGCGTCTCTGCGAGTATACGGTGTATGCGCAATAAACCCGGCATCGTTACTGCTTCGACTGGCGCGTACCGTCTCAATGAAAGGCGAGACTGGGGTGGGGAACTAAAGGAGTCTACCGGCGCTTACACGCTCGTTCTCACCGTCCGTACAATCCTCTCCCCGCTGTTCCAGCTGCAATAGAGGTCGGAAGGATACGTAGTCGAGGACAACGGAGCCCGATGCGTATAAACTTTATTTATTCGCAAGGCCGCGCGAATTCGCCTTTGCCGGCAGGCTGCCCTATCATTGCGGCCTCCCGAATCGATAAGTCCTCTCGGTCACCTATAGGCGCGATGATCCGGACGCGCGATTATCGTAGGTCTCTCTCTCTCTCTGTCCTTGATGAACAGCCGCACGGCTCGATGACTGTGTCATGCGATTATCGTCTGTCTTTTGAGGCTGTCCCTCTGCGCCGAGATGCTCGAGGTGCGATTATTATTGTGCCCTGTCTGCACTGTGCGCGATCATGTTTATCGATGCCAAGCGATAAAGGGCTACTCTGTGATGGACGAACCATGATTCTTCACGAAGCAGTGCCGGTGCTCGAAGAGGCAATTTGTGCACCGTTCGCTTGATGGCTTCAGGAGACTGGGGGGGGGGGGGCGAAATTAATTTATTTAAGGAGAGTAACGAAATTTAGGTTTTTGTTGGTAAAACTAACAGTTGTTAGATGTTGTAAAAGCTTTTAAAGGGATTGCATTATTGAATATGCATTATTCATCTCCTTATCATCTTAACTTTATTCTTTTTTTTTACCAAAATATTCCAAGTTTTTCAATATCATATAAACGATAATGAACGTAAATTCATTATTTGATTTTAACGCAAGTTTTAAATGTCTAAATAGAATATTATTGAATCTTTATAAATTGATTTGTTTTTAAAACCGAATTTATAATAATATTTGAAAATTCAAATTAAATAATATTAATACAAGGATGGTATATTAGAAAAATTAATTACCGAAGTAAAAGAATTGCTTCAAGGAGTTCGTTAATCGAAATCTACTTGAAAAGCTACTTTGTGCTTGCGGATCGGATTACTAGGGTATTCCGCTTCTTTAATGAAAGTAGGCAGTTTTACTTTCGCGAGATCGATTTTATTACTTATACAAAGACAAGAATTTATTGCAGAAATACAGGATAATTTTAAATTATTTTGATTTCTAATGCTTTGCTTTATTTAATAATGTACGCTTTTTGACAATTTAATTACAAAATAAATAATTTCAGAAAAACGTGTAATTAACGTTTTTAGGAACGTACAAACGAGTAAACGACATTATAAAAGTATCGATTCAATTTTCCATATCAACATAATTATTATTTAAAGACTGCAACAGGTAGATTATAATTTAGTAAATTTTAGCTCTTGAAAACAGTTTCATACATCTTAAAATAAAGGGAGCTATCTACTTACAGAATACCTCTTAACAGCTAAAAAAAGTTTCTATTCAAAGCTGATTATTAAACAATAGAGAACGTACCGGTACCTGATTACAAAAGCAAGACCTTCGGATTCTTGTTACAGCGTGAGCGTACTTTTACTTCATTTAGAAATAATGAGAGCGTTGTCATGCGGCCACCGGCTGAAGTTGTGTAAGTATCTTTTAATAAACTGCTAAAGCATTTGTCTTGATCTCCTCGAGTAAGTGATGTCGACTTTTATGATGCGATGAAAAGAGCGAAAGAGGAGCCTCTGCTTTTATGGCGTACGTCTTTCTCTTTCCTTCTCTTCTCTTCTTTCGTTAAAGAGTAATCTCCTTAGATTACTATTTAAATCGAGCCCTTCAGCGAAGTGTCTTCTCTCTCTTTTTCTTTCTTGCTTTTTTTCTGATTTTATTTTCGGGATCTCAAATTACTGTAAGTGCAGAGCGTTTTAAAAGTTACAAGGTGGATATACGAGTAGCCAAATCAGGTTTTACGCTGTCGTAAAAAGTTAAATCAGACGAAATTTTCCTTTTACACCGTCCACGCTAAAAATGCTTACTCGTAAATAAAACATTCATATTTCCAGGAAGAAACTTTTGTTTTTTTCAACTTTGCGGCGAGGAACGAGAACAATTTTTCTGATTTACTAAATTTTAATAAGTTTCTTTCAAACTTAATTGAATGCAATGTTTTATATACAATGGTAATCCTTTAAAATAGCCAATAATTACCCTTTCTTTGTTTAGCAAAGTATTGTCAGTTATTTATTGCACAACAGTAAGTTTATGCGCGAAAGAGGGAATTAATTTTTTGCAAGCAATATTCTGCAGGAGTTTCCGAATTTTTTTCCGGGTAAGTTTCTTCACTTTTTGCAAAAAATGTCGTTGGCTCCGATGCAAAGCCGCGAATCTTTTGGCCAAACAAGAAAATCAAACTGTAGGAATTCGCGGAAAACTTTCTTAGTACAATAGCGGGCCAACGTTCCTACAAAGTTTCCAAGCGCTATGAGAAATATTGCCGCAGAAAACAAACCGGAACTATCGCAACTGTGCATCAACTGAGGAAATCCACTTTATTTGTTAAAGAATATTGCCTTTGAATTATTGCGCCCGACAGTTTTATGTGATTCTTGATTTTAAATTAAAAATAATGGGTGTACATTCTAAAGAGTTCTGTAAATTATTTATGGTTCTTGTTTTCTGTTTATTTTCACGCTAAAAATTGAGTGAATCGATGTTGTGAGAAGTTTTAATCACTTTAGTTCATAAATATATTATTCGACAGACATCATATTTGTTCTTCTAATTGGCGGATTAATTAACCGCGAGATTACATCATTAAATAACAAATTTTTCACGAGCAGGAGTTTATCTTACAAAGATCACAAGAGAGAGGTACCTTTCACAAGACGGTAGCGTACACCTCAAGCACATTAGTTCTTATCATTTTTGAAATGTGCCTTAAACTTGAATACATAACGTTTATCAAGCCGAATGGCGGCGCAAGTATGAATCAGATCTATTTTTCGCCTTATAAAGATCCGACCTACAACCAGCAGTGCCTCCGTATAAAGTCTCGTTCAAAGCCAGCCTTGGGGCGCGCATACATCAGACCCCCAGAAACGCGCAAAGTAGGAGCTTGTTTTGCGGGGGGCTCGAGCTTTATTTTTGTATCGCGCACGTCGCGGCTAAACTTCATTTATGGGGAATTTCGTTAAAAGGATTTTCCTCCGTTCTCTTGGCTTCAAGCGTATGCATGAAAAATATGAAAGCACAGCGTCGAGACGCCGCGCCGCGAATGTGTTCCTACGGACCACTTAATGCTAAGCACTTCGTGTCTTTCATGCAAATTGCACGTACACAATTCTCGCTGTTTGTCAACGCCGTCCTACAACAGCTTTAGAGCCCCCGGAATCGTAAATACTTGTTTAATCTAACCGTGTACTTTTTTCTTTTTTTTTTATGTTACGCGCCCGTGGGAGTTTTTAATATAAAAAAGAAAGCGCGTTTCGAAAGTTTATACGTATTGCAAACGGCTGAATTTTAATGGTCTTTTTTGAATTTTTGCGCAGGTAGCTCGCAGAAAATAATATCGTGTTGCGCGGGCAGTTGGTATTTTATCGAAGTTTTATTCAATTTCGCAATTTGTTACATATTTCCAAGAAAGGCGAAATATTGTTCATTCAAATTTAAGGAATGTCAAATAGAATTTGATGAATTTAATGTAGAAATTATTAAAAATTCCATGAAATTTCAAAATGCATTAATCTACAAAATTTCGTTGAAAAAAGTGTAAGTTGTATTAAAGAAGAAACAAATTACAAACAAAACACATCGTATTTTACCAGTTGGCTTTTCAATTCTGCGACTCTCGATAAAAAAAATTAAACCTCTGTCATAATTTCAAAGCCTCTCGATACTCTTTCACTCTGCAAAGGCTTTCATCCATCAGTGCATAGGGAAGAATTCTCAAACACATGACAGGGGTCGCAGTCAGCCGTGAAACGGCTCCCAAAGGATCGTTGTTCGCCCCGTCAATCGACAAACAACGGCGCCGCGCGACTGCAAATCAAACGACCTTAATTACCCCCCTTCTTCCCGCTTTCCGTCTGGCTCAAAAGTGGCTCGCGGGCAGTCAGACAATTGCCAGAGCATCGTCGTTTCAAAGATAGTGGCTCGGTCGCCCCAATTTGCCAGACGTGGCGCTTCCGCTAATGAACGCATTTACTTGGTGATTTGAATCCTTGAGCAATACTGGGAGATGCCCTGGACGTCAAAGAGGCGCTGCTCGGAATTGTTCGCCGATTTCGCCAGAATCGGGATTCCTTTGAGTTACGCGACTTTGTGGGGCTGCGTTTGTATTCTTTCTTTTTATATAATTATGTAAATCTAATGTATTTAAAGTTATAATGTAAATTTTTAAACGTTGAACTGTTGTAAATATCAATCTTCCAAAAAATTTTAGCAAGAAATCAGCAGTTAGCAGGACACCAGTAATTATGAAATAAAGAGGATACAAAGTTAGTATTTTTGTGTCAAACAGTTGAAAAACGTAATTTAATAAAATTTATAATATGACACGTAACATATTTTATGGGGTATCATCCATTTTCGAGCATTGAATTAATTATAAGAAGTACAATTAGCAGTAATTGTATCTCTGTAACGAATTAAAATCGATATTGATTGTAATTACAATAGCTTATCGCTAATATACATTCAACGATATACACTAGGATTAGAAATTGATTTGAATTTGAATATTTATTCGTACTTTGAACACCTAATTATTTCGAATCCATAAAACGAAATATCCTTTTCACGACGAAACTGAATCTTTTTCTACCCCCCCGTAGACCGCATGAATAAAACACAAGCGAAACAAATACTTCAGCGATGAACTTCCGCAAAGACATAAAACATTCTCATAGATTCCTCATCGAACGCGCTCGAATGCACGCCGGAGCCACACGTTCCGAGGGAGCCAGCCGCAAAATAAAACTAGCCGATCGAATTAATATTTCAGTAGCTGGCGCAGAGATAGCGCAATAACAAATATACCGGGGGTAACTCGGTCCAGAGCGGCATTTCGGCATCGCGGCGCGCCGGGAATAAGTAATGCCCGCCGGGTCCTTTCAATTATTGACGAAGGCGTTCGCCCGTGGCGGCGCACCGGTGTATTTCGCTTGCCAAGGCTCGGGCCAATTAGCGTGCGCGGTGACCACTGCCCGAGAATTTTCCCGGTGGCCGCGGCGGCCCAGTTTTCTTAACTGCGCCTGCTGACTCGAGGGGAATTTTTGAGCTTTCCGCGCGCTCTTACTTGTTGAAATATAGACGACCCAGTTTTCTTTCTGGCTTCGCGAGGAAGGCGCCGAGAGTTTTCAAAGGATTGGCAGAAGTGCAAAATTCTTCCGCGGCGCGTTCGAGCGACTTTCCATGACTTGGGCGTTTTTTGAGTTTTCCTCTTGTTCTATAGTGAAGGGTTAGTTTTGGACGGGAAGAATTACTGAGGATGTTGTTAATGAAGAAGTTCTTTGACGTAAAAGGAACTATTAACTAGACGTGACTGCGTGCAAAGGTAAACTTCGTACAAAGCCAGGTGACAAAAGATTTTCCTCGGGTTAAATTCGTTCAAGAGCTTCCTTTGTGGATTTTCGCATCTGATTTAACGGAATGCACAAATATTTATAATTGTAATTTAAATTACTCGCAATAAATAGAAGCCACAGAGCAGAGTTTTTCATATAAATCCCTGGGCAAAGTATCTTGATTAAGCCGAGGTAGAGGACCGCTTAAGCTCAGCGGTATAACCATAAGCGAGCGGCAAGCGTTCGCGGAATACGAACACGCTCGCGATACGAGCGTTACGCGGCCATAAATAAGGAGGAATTAATTACGCGGAAACGCCTTTTAAAGCCGTCGCGGAGCGGCGGTATTCGTGCCCCGAGCGCCGTTAAATCCACGCGTCATTTAAATTAATAACCCAAACGTCGCCCGGGCAGGAAGTGGCGCGAGCTTGGAGAAGGGCCTACGAAAGATCGGACCGCTTATTTGCTATTTAGCGGTCGCGTGTTTGCCCTCTTAACCCCCTTATCCCTCCGCCGCTTCCTCCGGCAGGAACTGCCCGGGAGTTACTCGCCGCTCTTTGCTATTATGTAAATTTAAAATACTGGCTGCCTGCCGCTTCAGCTTTTTAACCGACTTACATCCACTGTCCCGACCGTTCCTTAACACACTTATAAAATTAAGCCGCCCGTCGAATTCTTTCCTTTTTACCCCGGTGCTCCGGCGACGGCGGCACGTTTTTCCGAAGCGCTGGAATTACACTCGAAATGGGGGGGAAGAAGGGTTCGGGCACCGTTTGATCTCAGGAAGGGAGACTCCGGGATAAAACCGCCGCGTGGCCCGGAACAGGGGAAATGAGGGCGTAAGGCGGGGAGTAAAAAATAAGAAATCGCCAGTCGTAAAGGATTAGCGCACTTGAGGATTCCGTGCTCTCTCTTTACTGCCCGTAAATGTGGTTAAGAATATTGAAATTGATAGTTTTATGCTCTCGGCGAGAGAGCTGAAAAAAATTAGAGCTTCAATTTCTTATTCAACTATTTGGTTATTTAATTATTTTCGTTGGTTTAATTTATAATTTTCAACCGTCCGAGGAAAGCTTCTTTATATTTATCGCGCAGATCTGGAATTTAATTACCTAACAAAAGAGTTAACTGACGAAAAAAGGAAAATATCCGATTTCAAGCTCGTCTCGACAACAGTAAAACCTGGAGCGGAGAGCGACAGAAAGAGTAAGCAAAAAAGAAGGAAGATATAAAGAACGAAAACGTAAGATACAATAATAGAGTTAAAGAGGAGTAAAGACAAAGAGCGAGATTAAAAGGCTTGAGATCTGAAGTAGAAAAAGAAGGAGGGAAGGCAGGACGAGAGAGGGAGAGCGAGGGGGGGCGGGGGGAAGAAATCACGAAAAGTCCAGTCCTTCCCCACCTCCTCGACGCTTATTCTCCTCATTACCGCGCACTAAAGAAGTTAATCGCGCTATGGACTATGGCCCGAGAGTCTTTAATTATGCTCACTAACTTTGCATTTTTAACGACTTTTACGGCGAGCGTCCTTCGTATTCGCTCTCTCACTCTCTTTCCCTTTCAACGACTTGGCGCTTTCTCTCTTTTTCTCTCCCTTCCTTCCGCTTCTCGGCTCTCCCTCTCCGTGTAGTTTTAAGTATCGGAGAGGGAGGAGGCCCCGGAATTTCGTTGCGATACGTGCGGGAGGTGGAGCGTATTCTTAAGTGGGAATCTTGATTGAATTCGTTTGTAGCTCGACGATTAAATAACTTGATTCTCTAAGCGATTGCATTAAGATTAACTAGCCGGGGATCCGAGTGATTTAGCTGCTAATGAAAGTATCGTGCTTTTAGTTACCCCAGTCAGATTTTCAATGGACTGTGCCGTCGCACCGACGGAGGGGACGCTGAATTTATTTCGAAAGAATCCTTCCTGCATTGCGGAATTTCTTCAGCTTTTGGAATACTTTCGATGAGTATTTTGCCTTCGAAGTATTTCAAGTGGAAGACGAGTGCCGAAATTTAATTTTGAGAATTCTTTAATGTGAAAGTTTAAGTACTTTACAAAGGAATACATTCTTTATTGCGAGCTAATTGCCAACGAATAGCGGGATAAACTTTGTAACTACGATATGAGATTTATCTTTAATATTTTAACGTATTTTGAAGATTTTGTCATACTAGAACTACTGCACTCTTCATTCTTGTAATTGAATTAAGAACTTTAATATTACTTTCGTTAATATAAAATAAATGCTTATCTTCTAATTTGTGTTTAAATTAATATTAGTAATTTCTATTTATTAGCTTAGAATTTATCACTATAAGCAATTATCTAGTTATTGATTAAATTCTTCAGTACTGTACACAATCCAGTATGATTAACAAGATGAATAACTTTAAGGTAATTAAACTTGCAGCGTAGATTAAATTTCAAATCCACGTCAAGGTTGATGATAAGTTTCTCTTTATTTTCGCGCACCGCCGACGTCTGCTTGTTTCGAGCCCAAAATATCTCATTAAATATTGCCTATTTAGAACAATTATCGGGTACCATTCATTTAACGCGATTCACAGAAAAATCCCAATCAGTCTTCAAGAAGGCAATCCTCGGCGAACGTACGCGTACGCCGGTTGAATCTCATCCGAGCACCTGAAACCGTCGCCGGCCGTGCGGTTAGTATCGCGAACACGCTCACGCACAGCCGGACCTCGGAGGGGGTCTGCACTGATACTGGCAGCGACGGGACGGGGCGCTGGCAGCCGCGCATCGCTCTTGTGCACACGTTTACCGATCGTATACACGTCTGCGCCCGCCCCCGTCCGCTGCATCTGTCTCTCGATGTCTCTATCTCTCTCTATCCCTCTCTCTCTCTTTCTCTCGAGAGAGGCTTTTCTCCTGCCTACGTGGAAAGTGTCGAAGAAACTGGGATGTCTTATTAGGGGAAAGGAGAAGGATTTTTTGGAAGTCTTTGTGGAGGAAACGTTGGGCATTCGTGATGGACGAAAATGTTTTTCTTTTATCGTGCGTTGGTAAAATTATAGATTAGATTATTTTTGTTTTTTATACTTAAATGGAAGTTACATCAGATTTAAGAGGGAAGAAGTTACTTAAGAAGTTAACTTTAGTTTACAATTATAGTGGCTAGAATATATTTTTTAAGTAATTGCGATACTTAGAGTAATTGCATATAAATCAATGAATATATTTTGCTTTAAATCAGACTTCTTAGAATGAAAAAAAAAAAAAAAAATCCAAAAAAAAAAAAACGAAAGAAATTAAAGTCCATCTATTTTTCGCCGGTCCTAATACGCGAAAATTGCACACGTGCGGCGAGCGTATTTCGCTTGACAGTGATGAATTTTCGAATTTATCAAATCTGCCCAACAAAATGAGAAATTTGGCAGCCGGGTGCTATTCGGTCCTAATTTGTTTAACAAATAAATTTTCTCCCATCGATCGGCATAATTTGTTCGCGTAGAAAAGGCGAGCCAATGCATCAGCTGTCCAAATGCGTTATTTCGCGCGGCGATTATTCCGGCTGTAGTGTATCGATTACTTTTGCGGTAAATGTTTGCGCGGAAGTTTTGTTGATCGCATTCGAGTGAATATTTGCGCCTTCAAGCTTTTTATTTATCGCCCGCGGTTTATTAGTGTCCCCTACATTCACTCATTGCATTTTAAACAATGATTCTTTTTAATTTTAGAAATATTCAAATGCATACTCTCGCTTTGATTATCAGTTTACGCGCTTGAAGCTACTAAAAATGTCCTTTTAACGGAATTACGTAGATCGAGTTGGTCGTGAAATTTTATCAACCGTTGTTACGTGACAACAAGAACCCTTAGCGACGGAATGCGCGCGCAACGGTTTAATGTCGTTTGAATGTAATTTGAGCTTGTAAATTAAACGCAATAAATTATGTATTATATATAAAAGACTTTCTAGATAAAAATTTTATCTCTGAAAAGTGAAATAACGTTGTATTTTACAAATGCAGGTGAAAATTTTAATGAAAACTGGAGAAGCTTTGTAACTGTCAAAGAAATAAGCGGATAATCGTTTTCAAAAAACGCTTACACTCGAGCTCTTTAATTTTCGAATCAACCCGACGCATTGCGCCTTGAGTTGAGATTTACATGCTAATGGAAGTTAACCCGTCAAGACAATTCGGATGAAAATTATAATTTTACCAGGAGCGAATCGTCTTGGCCTCGCAGAAATATGCGCGCTAGACTGTAAACGCAAAAGAAAAGTGCTGGATGAGAAAATTAATCCGTTTCGCTGGGTTTGTTAAAATTAAAGAGCTAAAATAAGTATAAAGCGCATTAAATTATAAAAAATTATTTCTAGAGATAATGTATATTTTATTTTTCTGATTTTGAAAGATTAATTGTACTTATTGTCTAGCCATTTCATCGAGTAAGAAGAAGCGTCTGTTTAAATGTGCCATTGTTTAACCTAATTATAATCACACGAAGAAAATTCTATAAGGTTAACTCTCCATCCCCGACGACAGAGCATTTCCTTTTTCGCATTACTAATTTTCGCCGCTGCTGATTAAAGCTCAGATAATTAATCAGAGACAGAAATCAAGAGGAACGGCGTGCAAGGGAGGTCGAAAGTGAGCAGCAAGAAGTGGGTTTACTCTCTCTCTCTCTGCCTCGCGCGGCAAGTAAGGGGAATGATGCCCCGGGGTGCCGACAGGGCCCCGGTAGGATACTTCCGCAGGGGGCTGCGCGCCCGGATATAAATGCATTAATACGATCCGAAAGGAAAGTAATTCGGCCCCGGGAAACCGTGAAATATTCCCGATGCCGAGCAGTCGCGAGGCTGCGCGGCGACGTTTGTTTTGCACCGCCCGAGTACGCGCGCTCGATTTTCACCGAGAAATTAAATAATGGCTGTTAGTCGAGGCTCTCCGCGGAATCGGAGCCTCCCGGCTGGGCTAACAGCTGCTGCTTCCGAGTGTAATGGGAATTCATAGCGCGAGGGAGATGTAATACTTTGATTTATTAAGGCGAGCCGTTCGGGCTCTTGATTTCTGCGGAGACTCGAGGGGATGAACGCTGCGATTTCTCGGTTGGGGCTCGGGGTGCGCTTTATAATTGAAAGATTAATTAGAATTATGTAGTGTCATTTTAATTCGAGGCTTTTTAAAATCGGTGAAAAGTAAACAATTCATTCTTTAAAGAGAAAAAGGACGCTTACAGTAATATTGTAGGTAAATGGAATTGGACGCTGGTCTATAAATAATTCTTTGAAAGTTTTTCCATCTACAAGTGTTTGATGTTTTTATTCGAATTTAACAGATAAACAAAACAGGCAAAATTGTTGCAACATTTTTTTCGTTGCAATAAAATACTTCTATCGTGTCTGACTATATCCGTCACGAATCTACTGATGAAAAAAAATCGCCTTTTTTATTTAGGAAAAACAAATTTATTGCTGCGATTTTTATCGAAAATCAAATAAATGTTCACTTTCCACAAAGTATAATAAAAGATTGTCCTGAACGGCATTTTTCATCGATCCTGTAATCCCCGCGCGCGCGAAAAGCAAATCCAGCAAATTGAATAGTAAAATAGAGTCACGTCAGAGGCTAAAATTGACTAGTGCGCGCGGATAAGGACGCGCGAATTCGAAGGCAGTTTGTTTTGAATGGATCTCATCATCCGCTCGCGAGATCCGATGTCGGGTAGTTTAGGCCATCGTAAAATTATTGTGCCCCTCGGTACGTCGCTGCAGCGGCGGCGGCGGCGGCGGCGGCGGCGGCAGTGCAGCCATTGTAGCCTCTATATCGGCTCTAATTTTGGCGTCGGCGCGGATCCGCCCCGGTAACTCATTCACAATTACGCGATCGCCGAATCGAATATGAATTAATTGCACGCGGTTTGGCAAGAAATTAATTAATCCTCTAGAAACTGCGCCAATCGGATGCGCGTCCCTTCCTTTTGCGTTATACGCCCGCGGAATTCGGATGTTTGCGCTCAGTCCCGGAAACTTCGCGCGGCGCGCATTGGCAATTATTGAATATCGGATTAAAGGGTCGCTCGCATCCCCCCCTGGCCGGTGTGGGCGCGCGCGAGCCAACGGCAAAAACTCTTATTATGTGTGCTTACCTGGAGACCTATGCATTTTGTTGGGGGGATTATATCGACCGAGTTCCGTTTAGTTGCGGATACTGCTGCGGCGGAAGCTCTCGCGTTCGAATCGCTCGTCGGGATTAATAGATTATTAAAATTATGCGGTAACTGCTTCCTTTATTCGAGACTGAAAATGTTTACGCCGAGCTTTTTCGATCCAGATTATCACTTCTTTTCACTTCTCAGTATTCCAATATTACGAAAGCGTGCTTGTACTTCCTCTACTCTCAACCTCTTCTGCAGCCCAGAAGCATATCACATTCACATTTCATATAAAAATGATGTATTTTTTATTTTTTCTTTACGTGCGCTCTACTTTTGAAAGTATGCTGCAGTCGCATGACGCTATTAAAAACGATGTAAATATTGTTATTAAAAAACGATGTAAAGAACAATGCCAACGGCATATGGAAATCGGCCTCCATAGCAGATAGCAAAAAACCTAGATTGACTTTCAGATGACTCCAAAACATGTATTTTAAACAAAAATTCAACCTTCTAACTAGAAGGGAAGCTGAGATATAACGAAAAACGATTATGACCTCTGCAGCACAAAAAAATAGAGAAATATCACAATTAAAGGCACTTAGCACAATATTTCCCGGACGATTTTCAGTCAAAAAGAAAGATCTTGAAAAAAGAAACAAGATAAGAAACTTTGTAATTGGGCGAAGTATCATTAACGCACCCCCAGAAGCATTTCTCGTTGCTGCCGAACAGCACCCCTACGACATTTTTGCAAAAAAACATAACTTGGCACAATTTTTCGAAGGAAAACAAAAAAGATTATGAAACGTCTTTCAAAACTCTGTTGAA
>UCOM01004138.1:0-13737 GCA_900474385.1 Ormyrus pomaceus
ATAATCAACTTAAACACTAGTACCGAACATTATTTTATACCACGAGCGCCGAAAAATCATGTCAAAGTCGTGATTTTAAGGTTAGAGTGGTATAAAATATATAAATATAATTGTCACTTTTAAAACTTTGTGACCGGATTGCTCATAAAGTAAAAGCAGTATTTATAAAAATTACCACGAATTTTTTTTTTATAAATTATAAATGATTATTTTAAAAAATGTGTAAAATAAATTTTTATAATTCAGTATATTAATAATTTATTTAATAATTTTTGTTAAATACTTCTCTAATCTCAACTCGCAATTAATTCTTCTTTTACTACTAAAAACGTAATATAAATTTTAAAATATCGCATTTTAAAAATAATTTATGTATTTTTATTACAACATAAAATTCACAAGTATATAATAAAGTAAAAATGCTTACATAAATGTGCATATATATACAAATCACTTATACAATCTTTTTCATATATAACTTTAACAATAAAAAAATCACTCATTCTTTTTTTCTCACTCACACTTAACCCTACACTCGTATGCGTCGAACAACACCTTTTTATACTGAAGAACAGCCTTGATTTTATCTTCAGCTTCCGTGATTCCCCTTCCAACAACAACCAAGTCCGCCCCGTTCTCGACAACTTCAGCCGGCGTATTGTACTGCTGGCCCAGATCGTCACCGCTCTTCACAAGCTTTACTCCGGGTGTCAGTTGAATCATCCCCGGGTCCTCGAATACGTTTTTCTGACAAACGAATCCAGCTACCAGATCGTTGTCCTTTGCCAAGGCAATAGCCGAGCTAACATAATCACCGGTGGTTAATGCTCCCTTAGAAGACATCTCAGCAACGATAAGAACGCCTTTGCTCTCCTGGATGCCAGCGAGGCCGCTCCTGATCCCATCGATTATTCCCGCGCCGGGTGTCGCATGGATCGTCACCAAGTCCGCCCACTCGGCGATGGCAAAGCTACCATCACGGAATTGCTGGGACACAACGTGACCGATGTCCGCAAATTTCCGGTCCTCCATTATCAGGAAATTGTGCTTTTTGGAAAGGGCCTTGAGCTTGCTGACGAACGTTTTATCGAAATCAGAGAGAATGTCCACGTGGATCTTGAGAGCGGCAATGTGAGGACCAGCTAGATCGGCTATATCCAAGACCTGTTGGACGCTGGTGAAGTCCGCGGCTAGGCAGATTGTCGTTTGTTTATCCGACATGAGGTTTAGAACTCTGGCTGCTACTGGGTTTTTTGATGATTTTGCGCGGGTTTTGAAGTCTTGAATCAATCGATCTGAAAACGTATGAGAAAAAATTAGGTTTTATTCTCTTTAATTACATCAAAGAGATATAGAATTTTTTAATTAAAAGCAATCATTGCATTATTATTTAAAAATAAATAATTTCAATATAATTCAAGCGTTTTTACCATTTTTCGGATCCTTGGCCGAAGGAGCTTGTACATTCTTAATATACTCTGTAACCACTTTGACCGATTCCTCTGTCAATCTGCCAGCCTCCCGCAGGTATTGTATCAGATCCGTAATTTTAAACAGACTCTTCACTTGTATCCCCGAATTTTCCAAGTTTTTCTTTCCACCCTGTTCCCTGTCCACAATAACCAGAGCAGTTGAGACCTTCAACCCTTCCTTCATCAAGTCCTTGGCCGTTTCGATGACGCTGGATCCACTAGTGATGATGTCCTCAACTATGACTGCGATGTCGCCTTGCGCAAAATAACCCTCGATCATCTTTTTCGTCCCGTAGGACTTGACCTCTTTCCGTCGAATCACCATTGGCACGTTGGTTTCAGCTGAGATCACAGTCGCAATTGGCAGGGCTGTGTAGGGCACTCCGCAAATATGCGTGTAACTCGAGTCCTCCAATAGAGACCAGAGTAGTTTTGAAATTCTCACCTGCAATTTTTTTAACGGTAAGTAGTACAATTTTTTTGTCTTTTGAATAAGAATATTAGCGTTTTAATTTTCATTCCATTTAGTCACCTATCAAACGAAAATTGTTTACTTACATTGTGTCCAAACCTCTTTGAAACAATGACAAAGTAAACAAAAATAAGTAATATACTTTACCAATATTTGAGATTACTTTTCATCATAGAACTCGTGGAATTAATGAACACGTTTTAAAAAGAATTGCAATATAATTAAAACAAAAATTACAATAAAGAATGAAGTTAAATTGTATTCTTTAATTACAAAATTATGCTGATAAATTTACTGTTTTATTAGTTTAAAAAAATATGAATTACTTAATAGTTTACTTTTATGGATTGCAATTTAGTTTAATTTGTTATTTAATTGATTATTGATAATCGAAATTGAATCAAAATTTGTAATATTTACCATAATAAATGCAATTAAAAGTTACACTTTTTAAATCTCAATAAAATAGTTAATAATAATATAAAAACTTACAAGCACTTTCGGATACGATATTATTACTCTCAAGTCAATATAAATCGGAGTTTTGAGTCCAACTTTTGTGACGAAATCACCATATTTTATTGCACCAACATCGTACAGTTGGACGGCAACTTGTTTTAGTTCAGTCTTCCGCTCCATGTCTTAAACAATTTCAACTTTAACTTTGTCGAGCGCCACTGGAACAGTAAACAAACTCAATGCCGACTCTCACAACTTGATAAGCCGCAACAAACTGTCGACTATTCCCTAAGATTTAGGGAATAGTCGGCTCGGCACTGTCGGCAGTTGAGTTGGTGGGGATACAAAAAGAAGTTGGTGGGGATACAAAGACAAGTCTAACGGTTTCACACTGTATTCGAATAGCACATGGATTTCAAGGCCAAATTTTTAAAGTGCTTCGAACTAAAGATTCTATAATAGAATTCTTATATAATACGGAAATTCTGATTTTCTCAAACAATTTATTAAACTATACACCGAAAAACCATGCAAAATTATTGTATTAAAAAAATCTTAATGTTGTTACACTAATTAAAGCCTAATTTTTATAAAAATGTAAAAATCTCTTACTTTATAATTTTAATCAACAAAATAGCTTCTTCTGACAATTCTGTATTTCAAAGATAAAAGTGCAGTGATCACGAACCAATCAGCGTAGGAAATTTAATTGCCGTGATTAGAACGTGTTTGAAAACTAAGCGTCTTACATGTTGATAATTTAATTGATCTTATCTGCGTAAGGTTATCGTACGCATGATTTAACTCAATGTTTTACATACTTACGTAATATACGATTGGCAAAACATCGATTTATATTATAAAATAAAAAAATTTGCAAAGTTTATTAAAAAAGTTCTTCTAATATTATAATTGAATAAAAAATTAATATCACAGTTTTTATTTAAAAATCAAACAAAAATGTAAAACTTTATAAGGCGGAGACAAAAAATAACAATATCTTATTTATATCAGGAATTTTTATTTTTATTCATTTTGAAATCGCACTAAACACTTCATTACCTATTACATTTATTTACATTTTTTGGAGCTTTATCTTCTAAATCTACATACCTTTGTATTTTAATATATCTATTTAATACTCTTATCTGCCTTAACGTAATATTAATTTTTAACTTGGATGTGAACGTTAAACTCTACACGTGTTTAACGATAAAGATTCTAATTCTATTAATTTTTTTGTAGACTTTTGGCAAGAGTTAAAACAGCTTTCAATTTCATCGTACATACATATGTACACGTTTATCCAAGCTAAATGAAGAAGAATTATTGCACTGATTTTAACATTTATTAAATGTAGGGTTAAGCCTCGAGAAATGCAACTACAAAGTTTGTACTATTTTTTATTTTCAATCAAGTTGGCAGAATCAAATTTTCGAGAAATTCAATATTAAAATTAATTGTAAAATAATGCTTACAGCGTTTATTCGCAAAATGTAACACTGGTAATTTGTCTAATTTTGTAAACTATTAATTAATATAAAATTTCTACAGTAAAAAGCTACTATCAGTAATAATAGATTTTTACTTCGTATCGCATTTACAATAGAAAGACTAGATTATTTAAAAAAAAACTATACAAAAATTTATCAGTTTCTAAAATCCTTATAAACTTCTTGCTCGCGGCAAAATCTAATGCAAAACTTTAAATTGTAATTGACGAATGAAAATGGGGGCATGAATATTTTGAGGATAGAAATAATAATTATGCAATGCATCTATTAGAAAATTTGTCTTTTGCATTTCATTCCTTAAATTTACAACGAACTCTTGTATTGTCGCTAAATAGAAAAATTTTGAAAACGTATAAACAATGACGAGTCTGTCCGTTCATCCCTACAAAACGAAAGAAGCGCATCTAACTCCAAGAGTATAAAGATTTGCAAGCACTGTACATCCTTGAGAAAAGAGCGTTCCCAAAGCAGTCTTTAAAACTGAGTCCCTCGCCAATCGTCAAGAGTTACAATCCGAATCCTGAATTTCCCAATCTCGCAGAGAGTCCCGGCGCCACCTCTAAATCGGTTCGCGCGATCGCCGGTCGACGTAAAGAAATCACCGCATGGACTGCATCCTGGCGTTGGCGGCGGCTCGTCACGCGATCTGCGAGGTGAGATCGAGCTTGGACCTCTTGTTGTTGCAGCAGGCTTTCGGGTTGAGGGCGGGCAGGGCGCAGCAGTTCTTGCTGTTCGAGTCGAGCGAGGGGAGCAGGCCTTTGTGCTCGAGCCTGCGGATGTAAGTGGCGTTGGGGGTGACGTTGCTCGGCCCGAGGTAGCAGACGTCTCGGGGTCGCGACAGGTGGATCGAGCCGCGGGAAGTATTGTGCTGCGTCGGGGCTTGTTGGCACGGGGCATCTTCCTCTCTGGCGCGGTTGATGGTGGGATGATCGAAGAGCGGTGGCTTGCCGTCGGTTGACTTTACCACGTTCAGGGATGAGTCGCGCATCATTTTCATGTGCCACCTGGAATTTTTCAATTGTTTTATAAATACTTTGAATTTTTGAACCAGTAAGAAGCTTAACCAAAGTTTTTTTTCGGTTGTTAGTTCCTTAAAAAATAACGTGCTAAAATTTCAAGGTCATATCTCAAATACTTTTTGAACGGCAGCCTTATGCAGAGCAGCTGCTAGAAGCGCGCTCGAGCCGAGGGCCAGGCGCGCGCGCAGGTATGCAGTATTTCGGTCCCTGTCGGCAGTTTAAGACCGAAGTATTCCAAGAGGGACCGAAATACTGCATACCTGCGCGCGCGCGGGAATAATGTATTTTTCCCCGAAGGGGAAATTTATTACCGGGAAATAGAGCCGAAAACATGCTCTTTCCTTTAAAGCGTTTATTCGCAATGTAATATTGGTGTCTGAAAACGAGATTTTTCAAATTCGTTGCCCTTGTAAATCAAAGAGAAATTAACCGATCGACGAGAAAACGAGCTTTCTTTAGTCGGTCGCGCTGGCACACTGAAATTTCGCGACGAAAGCATGTCTCACCTCGTGACCCCGCTGTAGCAGGTGATGTGCTCGTCGAGGGACTTCAGGCTGGGCCTGCGTTCGTCCTCCCGCCTGTACTGCAGCAGCGGGTTGTCGGCCACCTCCTTGGCGACGAGCTCGCGCAGCTCGACGAGGAACTTGTCGGCGAAGCCCTCCTGCATGAAGAGCGGATGCTGGAGCAGCTGGGCGCAGGTCGGCCTCAGCTCCGGGTCCATGCGCAGGCACTGCATCAGGAAGTCGATGCAGGTCGCGTTGCTGTTGGGCAGGAGGGCGCGCAGCGTGCGCATCGGGCCGCTGGTCGAGCGGTCGGTCAGGCAATCCGCGCTCGTTCGGCGCAGCATTCGCATCTCGTTGCGGCCGCCGTTGCTGCTGCGGTTCATCAGGTTCTGGTGACGGGCGCACAGTCCGCCTGCGGGGGGAAGACAGTTTTTAAGGCGTGTTATGAACGACGTGGATTTTAATTTTAATTTAGAAATTTCGAAAGCTCGCGTCAATTTATTATAATGGTTAACTGATTAATTTTTTAATTGTATTACCTTTGTTATTTTACACGATGTAGGTTAACATCTTTGAGAACAAGTAACGTACTAATTATTCTTTACAATAAAAGTGTTAAAACATTAACTACAAAGTGTTGCAGACCAAGACAAAGGCTAATAATAATTTCAATCTTAACAAATCGCTGTCGGAAATAAATTTTTAAAACGTGAAACATTTTTAACGCAACGAAACAGGATTACAAAAACAGTAAAAAAAAAATAAGATTCCTCCGACTCCCTCCTCTCCCAAATCCCAGCGACTAACTCACCCAGCATCCTGGTAATCCTGAAGAGCTGATCGACGTCGCTGTCCCCGGGGAAGAGTGGATCGCCGGTGAGTATCTCGGCGTAGAGGCAGCCGGTGGCCCAGGTGTCGACGCCCCGTCCGTAGCGCGAGTCCCCGACGAGCAGCTCCGGGGCCCGGTACCACCTGGTGGCGACGTAGTCGGTGCAGGACTCGTTCGGCCCGGTGACGATTCGCGCGAAACCGAAGTCGCAGAGCTTCACCACGCCGCGCGGCGAGACCAGCACGTTCTCCGGCTTCACGTCCCTGTGCATTATCTGCAACGGGGATCGGGTCGTTCGGGGAGCGTTGAGGCGTGTTTTTTTTTATGGGTGGAAATTATAAGTTTCAATGAATTTTCGCTAATTATTATAAGTTTGATAAAAATTGTATTAGTAGGCTCAAGTTACAAGTTGCGAGTGATGGAAAAAGTTTGCGCGGTCGAGCAAGAACAAAGTTTTGGGGAAACGTAGCGTGAAGTCAAGCCTTTATTTCTTCGCCTTTGCGAAGTTCTTTTTAGATTAAATCTAGCGTATTCGAGCAAAATAAAATATTCAAATGCGATGACAAAAATTCATATTATACAATTAATAATTAAAATACTATACGAATTATGTTGACTGAAACATCAATAAAAATTATACTAAATTAAAAGAATGTTGAAACGATAATTTTTTTATCGACAATAAATTTCTCGCATAAGTGCTTGTTCTCACAAACTATCTTATAATTTTTAAGACACTAAAAGATGTTTTAGAAAAATTTGCTGAATGTATAAACCCCGGGGTTATTTACGGCGCGATATGATACAACGGTGTCATTCATTGCCTGTGATATGGCAGACACAGCTATCCGTGTCAACGTACAATGAACGTACTTACGTACGCGGCGTATTTGCTTATAAAGGCGTATTTAAAGTAGAGTAAAACAGTTTTTTGAACTCACGTTTTTTATGCTTACTTGCCGGCGGACAAAGAATAACAAGAGCTCATTCAATTAAAAAAATCATTGATAAAGGGTGATTAAATGATAATAACATCTTAAATCTAAATTCTCTTCCAACGCGAAACTATAAACGCGCCTCAAAGAATAATATGTATAATGTGCTTACGTGGTTCTGATGACAAAAGTCCAAGCCTCGAAGTACTTGATAAATGTATCGTCGAGAAATTTCTAAGCCGAGACCACCGTCAACCGACTCCAACTCGTCGAGAATCGTGTGATCCAGATACTCGAACACGAGGTAGAAGCGTTTTTTTCGTCTAAAGACTTCGATCAAACTTACGAGATTCTCATGCCTTAATCTCTGAAATTAGAATCGCAGTTTGTCCCTTGATTTATACGTCTGTACAAATGTCTTATTTGTTGTTAGGCGATCAAAATTTTGCGTCGAGTTTTAACAAAATTGCAGTGCAATGGTTTATTCGAGTTTAAAAGATAAATTTTAAAAATAAAGCTTTCTTTTAGTAATAAAAGGAAGTAAACGTTCGGTTTCGTTTGTAAATAGTTTTTGAAAATTTAGAAAAAGCAAGGAGAAGGCTGAATAACAAATACAAAAGTTAATACCTTTAACATACGAATTTCCCGAAACGCCAATTTTCGCACGTGGACGTTCTCCACGGATTCGAGAAATTTTTTTATAGCTACGACTTGGCCGGTCTCCTTGTGCTTGCACTTCATTACGATGCCGTAGCTTCCTTCCCCTACAACTTCCATGTTCTCGTACTTGTCCATGTTTTTTTTTTTTTTTTTTTTAGTTTGGGTTAACGTTGTCGCCCTTTTTATTTGCGGTTACGAAGTTGGATTTCACTATGAAAAAAATCGCCTTCTCTGAATTTTAAATCTGGTTCGACTTCCATCTAGTATTTGGGTTTTGAAAAGCTTTTGGTCTTTTGATCGCTACGTTAAGCAGCTGACTCGAATCCCTTAGTATTGGTAAGTTTTTTTAAAAAACAATTATCCGATTATACGTCGATTCGCGTATCCGTTGTTGCAATCCTTTTCCGCGACAATTATTACTAATACTTGCCATAACTGTTTGTTGCAAAAATAATCGAGTTTAAAAATAAAAATGCAGAGATTAAGGTTAACGTTTGACAGATTTTTTTTGTTTACTTGGGCACTATCGACGATAGAAAATTTTGACTGATAAGTACTAAAAACAGTTATACGTTTGAATGCATTTATATATCAAAGTAAAATCTTAATTGTTTCGGTCGACTGACTTTTCTCTTCCAGCGTAAAAAAAATCGTTCATCTCGCAAAAAATGAAGAGTCACTTGAACAGCTCCTCCCCACCAATCGACTCGGAATCGCGCGAAACAAATTTCAATCGCGACTCGACGTCGCGCTCGGACTCGTCGAGCAATTGAAGCGGCATTACCCGCGAGAAAAGCGCACTTATCCTCCCTTATAACTTGATCGAAAAAAAGCTCTCCAAGCTCCCGCCGAGCACGAAAAGGAAGCGGCGGCTTATCGTCGCACAAACCTGTAAAGCTCCTCGGCACGCGAGGCTCGCGAATCGGGGAGAGCGGCGACCAGCATGACAGGCCCCGGGGGAGAAAAGCTCGCGGAGATGAGAAGCTTCCCGCTCGGAGTCGAGGCTCTGACTGGAAAATCGAGCGGCCGGATGTGTATATACCTGTCCGACAAAAGGCAGCGCGCGCGCGGGGGAGTCACGCGTTCGAACTCGACTCGAGGAGACTACTGCTCTCTCTCTCTCTCTCCATGGCAAAAATATAAACGGCTATCGATTGTCCCCCGCGACGTCGCGCTCTTCCCTACGAAGCAGCCGCGGGAAAGGAGGCATGTAAGGAAAAAAGACCGAGATATAGACGATTGTTGGACAGGTGCATTGTACACTATGTGAGTCATTGTTACGTATGCTGCGCTGCGTTGCCGAGATATTGATGGGGAGGGTGGATGCATTTTTTATGGGTGGCTTCCTCTTGGGGGGTATAGAGCTTTGCTGGGGATGGGAATGAGTTCTTCCCGCGGGGCTGCTTTGTTTTGGAAATTTTACTTAGGAATTATGCGTTGCGTTAGACTTGCTTGAAAAATTGCACAGAAAAATAAGTTATTGATCGACTTTTTTTATTTATAAAGCATTTATTATAATTTAGTAATAAAAGTGGGTTCAGTTCTTTTACGACTTACGGAAATTAGTTTAACTATTTCAGATTATAATTAAAACTGGATACTTCACGTCGAGAAAAAAAGATAAATTAGCTTGAACGTGACGTTAACGTCTCGTAGAAAGATCTACTAATAACAATTTCATGACTAACTATTATCTTCATGACGTAAGTAAGTTCGTGGGCACGTCGCGGTGGATTCTTTTTTAGTAAAGATAAACAATTGAACAATTGTCTGAAATCACGCATCGGGTCTAAATATAATCTAACGGAGCTAAGTCTGTAACGAACGCAATCTTTTTCTAACAAGCAGACCGATGCATGTTATATAAATGCGAATGAAAAAATAAGTGCCAGTTTTACAAACACGTACAATTATTACGAGCGACGTGTAATGTAATTTAAATATAGATTGTAACATAGTCCAAAAATGGCTGCAATTTCTGCTTACAATTGTTAAAAATACCGTGAAACTGAACATCAATCGGGGTTTATATAAATAAAGACAGAAAGTTTTTCTATTTCATTTCCGACGTCTGCACGTAAGTAGAGTAAGTCGTCTAATGGATGTGGCATGAACGCAGAGTAAGAACTTTTAATCGATCGAGAAAAATGTTTATACAGCTGTTCCTTTTAGGCAGTAATTGCCGAGAAAACGCAAGCTGCTTAGCAAGCATTGCGAATCTGACGTACAAACCCCGTAAATAGTTCTTTTTCTCTTCCAACACGTCTGTTCGTGAGAAACGATTTTAATGACCAACTAAAAATACTCAACCCGTAAGGACGTTGGCGTTAAAAGAACCATATAATAAATCGCACGCACGCCTGCGACTCATCGATAGCAGAAATCTCGCATGCAGCGGCGAAGCTCGACGGCAAAAGGTGCACACGAGCAATCGAGGCAGGAGGCTCGACTCGAGAGAGCCTCCTTCCGCCCGCACTACTCGAAGCTTCGCCCGAGAAACAAAACTCCTCTGCGCGAGAGCCCTGTCATCGATGAATATCGACCCCGCTCTCTTTCTCTCCGTGCGCTCCGAGCGCGTAATTGCAGCGACTCCGCGTGCAGGAAAAGGGCGGGCTCCGGGGAAGAGGGAGGGCACGAGGCGCCGATATTGTTTTCGAATCGAAGATGCTAAGTCGAGGTGCGTAGTGGTGCCGCGCGACGGTAAATTTTCTCGTTACTGGGGCTCCGTTTGCATATTTTCAGGGGGGTAAATTATTTTCGGACTTTTACTGCCGGCAAAAGGGGAATCGATCGCGAGCGAAAAAGTTTCGGCCGCGGATTGTTGCGGGAATCGATGAGAATTCGAAAAGCACGAATCCGATGGTATCTCGGCGAAACTAACGTTCAATGCAAAGGTCGGAATGCGCGACCTTATTCGGAAACTTGCGCTCAAAAGCCTGTAATTTGCTGCTCTCAATACGTCTAAAGACTTCGGATTGAATAACTTCGCGGAGGCTCGCATTTAATCGAGAGCATATTATTACCCTATGAAAGTGCTGTTAAGGGCAGTTTCCGGCTTGGCTGTAACGAACTCTACCTTGAAAGTTTCAAGTGGGAATCGGTAATTTGTATATAACGAAAAAATTACAGCTTAAACAACGTACTTGGACGGATTAATTAGAGCAAGGCGGAAAGATTTCTGGTTACGGTGTAGAGTACCACAGCTGATCTATTTTTAAAGCGCAGATGTACCCGCAGCCGCGGGGTCGTGAAAATTTCCGACGTTAACTTTTGTAACGCAAACAGTTGCTTACGTGCCGACGCTTCATTTAAATATTTAATCTTTTAGTCTAAACAGAGCGTAAAAATCAATTCTCAGCATACACAACAGTTCGGCAAGTTGATCAAACAAGCAACAAACACAAAAGGATCTCCGCCAACAATTTCGTTTCCCTTTCAAAACAAGCTGCTTACTTTGCTCCACGAACGGCCATTAATAACGCCACCAAGTCCTCCGCGAGGCGCGCTTCCTTTCCGAAATAATCCGGCGCCCCGATGAAAACAGACAACAGATATCGGCGAAGCAGCGCGCCTTCCCCGCACGCAATCGTATATGCTTTTCGCGCATGTTTAATCGATTCGAATTAGGCGCAATAAGACCGCGCGCTTCCCGCGGCGACAGTTTTGCGGGGGCTGCTAATTCGCCGAGCCCACTGACCTCGAAAGGAGGGAGAGATACGTACTTCCGTTGAACTTGATTAATCGAATAGTCGCGCGAGGCGGAGGTCGCGTATTTGCGGTGATTCCTTTCTTTTTTTTTGCGCAAGACCGCGACCTTCGCGACCGAAGCGAGCCTCATTATCCTGAAAGATCGCGGGACGGTACTCGCGCGTTTTGGTTATTTTAAGACTCGGGCTGAACTTTTGCGCTTCCATGACTTTATGTGCAGATTGTGTCGCGTTGGCTCGACGTTTGTCGTCTGGATTTATTGGGAAAGTCGTTCGCCTGAATTATCTGAGCACGAAGAGCGGAAATACTTTTTGGGAGGAAGTAGAGCTTTACTGCTGATTAAATATTTTGCTTTCAAGTAAAAAAAAAAGATTTGATTTTAAAACAAAAATTCGATCTTGAAATGATACTATATATTTCAAACGTCATCCGAAGAAATTTGAAAAAACCAGTAACGATACGCACTAACAGTCACACTAATACCCTTGACCGCCATTATCACCATCGACTCACCAGCCTTTCCACATCAGCTGCATGCCAGAGATGTCAATCCTGACCCAGCGTTAGCTCCACTTGACAGCCAGAAGAGAGTTAGACAGCAAGAAACACAGCAGAGATTGCGCGGCTCGACTGCTTCGTGCGCTCGCGAAGGGCGCAGGAGAGTAAGTGCTCGCTGTGCGACGTACCTTACGGAGCTGCTTTGCGTGCACATTCTTGACGCGCCGAAGTTCAAAGGTCGAAAGTCGCCGACGAGCGGTGAGCTACGGCTTCCGATCGATGCTAATGTGTGTAAACAGCGCGGAGATGCGTCGGATTGAACAAATTGTTGCTGCGATTAGAGAATTAATCTTGCTAAGCTGGGCAGGAAGTGTCTTTATTTGGATTGCATGTTTTTTGCAGCAAATGTAGTTAATTGGAGAAGTAACGTTTGGAATTACCGATAAAAGCTCCTACCTCGACTCGTGAATAAATGAGCGTCTGTAAATGCTAATTACCGTACATTTCGATACCACTGCGAGAAAGTGATATTATCCCCGTGTGATGGACGTTTGCTCCCGAGCGAAGCGACGGTGAAAAGGTAACACGAGGTTAAAATCACTTTCTCGCACAAGTATCGAAATGTATTACATAGTGTTACAATGAAAAGAGGCAAGGTTCATAGGTTCAGGCGATTTCCGTTGACGGCATACTCGAAACAGTAATTTAGAATGATCGAATATTATTAGGCGTATTCCGAAACTCGGACGCCCGATTTCAAAGCGTTCCGAATTGCTTTAAAATTACGTACGTTGAATTACGGAACGTTCCAAAATACGTAGTTTTCGGGTCTAGGCGTCGATTTAGCTTGAGGTAGCTACCTCCAATGGATTTATACCTGATGGACCCTTCCGCTTTTCCCCCCTAAATATTTTCTGTGGCTGTAGCGTGGATTTAGCCATGCGACTCAGTTGTTATTTTGACATCGAACGGTGATGACTGTTTGGGCTTCGCTTTTTCTTGCAAGATCTGTAGATCTGTTAAATTAAATTCGTTTAGATGCTGTCATAATTATTTTATTATTTTATCTTATTTTATTTTATATGTGGGTAATACCCTCTTTCCAATGCAATTAGTTTTATTTTTTGGTTCTATAAATAAAAGTGAAAGGTTATTTATCTGAACTGCAAAACATTGTTTTTGAGTCTTTTTCCATTAAGTTTTTCGTTTTTCTGCTACTAATCAAATATTTAAAAGAACCGTAGTAATTAAGGCTTTTGCAGAATCATGGCAATAGCAAGACAAGATTTTAGGTAAGTTTCTAATTTTAAACTTTTGTATTGGCATATTTCTTATCTAGGCACTCCAATTTTTTGTGAATTTTAAGTTACTGAATATGAATACATTGTTATTTTCATCAAAACTAACGATAGATTCGAAATCGTCCTTAAGGTAGTACTACCGTTACTGCACTAGTAGAGCGAGTGTTAGGCGCATTTGACTTCGGTAGTATGTTAAAAATTAGTTATTTTTTATAATAAATTAATAATTTATTCATTTTTATGCGTTTATTTTACCTTTAGAATTAAAACTGACCACTTTTTATCTATAGTTAAACGAGTACGTGAGATTTTAAGTAGCGCGCAACATTTTAACCTCGAAATAAATCGTGAAATTTGATTTTCGTTT
>UCOM01004139.1:0-13695 GCA_900474385.1 Ormyrus pomaceus
AAAAGTTATGTGCTCTTTTAGCAAAAATCTAAGAAAAATCGATTTTTGTTTAATCACTTATAACTTTTCAACTATTAACGGTACAGTATTTTAACTCCCCGCATTTGAAAGGTGAGACCAAATCCTATCGATTAAAAAAAAGGACATCAAAAAATCTTTATTTGTTCAAAAGTTATAGGTAAATAAATATTTGCAATAAAATTAGGCTAAAATTACATAAGTAAATTTTTTATGTTATTTTAAAGGTCATTCTTTGTTTGACTATAACTTTTGAACAAATAAAGATTTTTGGATGTCTTTTTTTTTATCGATAAGTTTTGATCTCACCTTTCAAATGCGGGGAGTTAAAATACTGTACCGTTAATAGTTGAAAAGTTATAAGTGATTAAACAAAAATCGATTTTTCTTAGATTTTCGCTAAAAGAGCAAATAACTTTTAAAAAATCGAGCGTTAGGCAGAACGAACGCGGCTTCCTTCGTATTTTAACATTAGAAAACATATCCCAAAGTTACAGGAAAATCCATTACCCAAATGTCGTACACTTTACTTGAAAGTGAGAAAGGAAGAGTGAGGGATTGGATCGAGAAATAAATATTGTCGGTTTCGCGAAAAATCTAATACTTGTTTGGGCATAAAAATCCTCACGGAGTAGAGGAAGAAGCCCGGACAAGCGGAATCTTCATTTTAGAAGTTACAAAGGAAGTAGCTTCGCACGATTACACTACAATTATTACAAGAGTCTTTAGATTAATTTGAATGATCATTCAAGCGAATACGCTAAATAGAGTTCTTACCTCGAAACGCACTTTACAAATCCGCGCTCCGGCGGGAATCTACCAATCTGCCGCAGCGTCGTACCGCGTCCAAGTAGTGCCGACGCTGTCCGTCGGGGAACGCAACGATGATCCTCGACCTTGTACACAGCGGCCTCGACGTCTCGGGCAGTCAGCATTGTGGTACCGGGGCAATAAACACAAAGTTGCCGCGTAGTGGACTCGCCCTGGAACACTGGATCACCATTCGTAGACACCGTCCCCCACAATCGAACGAGCCAACAATGCATGCAGATTCTAAAATAGATAACTTTATAATAACGCACGCACTTCTAGTAAACGAACTTCAATATATACAAATAATATCTAACTTGACGGATGGACGCACGGACTTCCTTGAGCTTGAGAGAGCGGTGAGACTTGAACCTTCGAGCTCGACGGTCCTCAAGGGAATGAAAACTGCGCTGAGCGGGTGAGGCCCCTCTCTTCCCAAAAAGAGCCGAAAAATGGCGGCATTTTTTCGCAGGAAAAACCGAATGCAAAAAACCGAGAGCAAAAAAGGCCCATCTCCGCCGAAAACCGAGAGCGAAGGCACATGCCGGCCAGAAAGGGTCCAGAGCAAAGACACGTGTTGGGAGTGGGGAGCCAAGAGCAGAGGCCCCTGCCGGCCGTAAAAAGGCCAATGATCTAGGCGCACAAAGGTCCAGGCCGGTCATAAAAAGGCTCGGAGCAAGGGGTCGGTCACTCTCGAAAACTCGGCGGAATGGCCACTTTCTTTCAGAAAAACCCAAACAGCGTCTATTGAACAGATGTAAGGACAGTTACGTATCAGCGAGTCCCATCTCAATGTTATTCGGCGAAAACGACCTGAACATTTTTAATATTCTCTATAGGCTATTATTATTAGTTTGATCTGGTCAAATCTGCTGATTTTTATAAGTAAATTTAAAATATTGTTTTCGTAAAATTTTTATTTGAATCTATAGTTACATTAACTTATTACCAGAAATATTTAAATTTAGAAAACTATTTCTTACAAAGATAAGAAGCACATTCTTCAAATCAAAACAAAGTCGTCAACGCAACGGCTAGCAGTATTTCAGAAAAATGTATGCTCATAAAATGCATTCTCTTCAGACGCATTGACAAAGGTCCCATAGGGGGAAACACGTCGTTGCAGAGCGCGTACAAAAGGGACGACAGAGTCAAAATAATTTTACTCAGAAAAAGTATCTAGCGAGAATATTGAATAAAAGATCGGGGTGTAACGTTTGCGTAAATTGCGATGAACTTGCAGATTCCTTTACTATTTTTATTTCTCTGGATATCGCAAGTTTTCTCGCATAGAATATCTTTTATATTTTCTAACCCAGAGGTGCAATTTTATTGAAAAAATTATCAATTTATAATTTCAATTTGAAATTACTAATTCTGAATTTTTTTGAATCATTTTTTTATTGAAATAATGGGATTAACTTTAAAATTTTATAATTTGATGAATAATAAGTTTAATTTAACATTATTAAATAACATTTAATAATAAATAGGGGTAATAAAATCTGTCTTCATTGAATAAAAAAGGCTGCCAAGTAATTTTACTTTTTTAATTATTCAACGGAATTCAAATGAGGACATTTTTTATTTAGGAAAAGTTCTCATTTCCTTTTTGAAGCTCAAAAGACATAAAATCTTTTTTCCCATTGAAGTTAATCTTACATTTAAGAAAAACTAAAGTAAAAGTCATGAAAAAATTAGCAATCCTCTCTTAAAACGTGTTAAACTTTTAAAAACTTTTTTATGAAAAGTACAAGTTGTAACTTGTCAAAACTTTGCGTATTTAAAACTACTTAATATCATACTAAGAGAATTTTATGTGGATCATATCAAGATTACTCGACTTAAAGTCAGTTGTGACAGTGACAAGATGATATTTTTTTATTCAAACTTATTCGTTCTGATCATATTATTATTTTAATTACGTAATGAATAATAAAACAAATTTTCCTCTACGTCACAATAATATTTTCTGTATTTATAATGAAAAATTAAATAAGAAAATTTAAGTTTATCTTAAATGGATTATTATTAAATTTCTAAAATTTTGATAGTAAATATTTCCACAAATTTTTATGTATTTAAAATTTAAAACAAAAAATAAAATAAAATAAAATTTTTATATATATTTTTTTTTAAATAGATACAAATTTTCAGAACATTAGTCTAAATTGTGAAATCTTTATACAAATGAATACCGGAGTTAAGAATAAGTGCTGAAGCAGAACGAAATAAACTCCTCTAAAATGTGACCACTGGTTTCCATCTCCTTCGATTTTCAAAAAACGCTTTAAGACTCCTCCAAATTCCGGGATTCCAGGGCAGTAATATTTCCTCGCTTAGCAGAAACCCGGCCCGAGAGCAACATCTGACGCGGCTTTCTCCGCCCTCTTAAATCCTGCGATCAGGCCGGATGTCCCGATATAAGCAGCGAATGAGCCACGTCTCGTCGAAATTTCATATAGAAAATCGGCCGGAAGAATCTTCCTCCCCTTTTCTGTCCCGTCTTTCCATTCGGGACACGTTCGCGGTTCGGCCTTTGAATGAGGAAGAAGAGTCACGACGCCGAGGCGCAAATAAATCCAACTCGAGCGTTTTGCACGAGACAGAGGCAAATCAGGAGAGCTGCTTGTCTCCTAATTCCAAGTGCGCAAAAACGGGATGGAATTAAAGGAGCGAGATTGGCAAGGCAATGTATACACATATATACATAGGCTGCCTGCTCGATTCAATCGCTGGCCGAACAGTCCCCTGGGCGTAAAATCGATTCTTAGGTTAACGGTGACGTTTGACTTGTCTTTTTCTTGCGACTACTTTTAAGTGGATGCTCGGATTTTTTCGTGTTCTACTTGTCCGAGCTTTCAGTGGAGGGTGAAGAGGGTCGAATAATGGAGTTTGGATTTTGTTTCTTTATTTTTTTCGATTATTATATCGTTCCAGGCTCGAGTACGCGAAATTCCGGCTTGAGAATTTAATTCCATTTAGCATTCTCCAACGGGAATTTATATCAATGATAATACGTGCGGTAAATAATAAATGGCTACCATCGTGATTCTGAAATTGTATTTATAAAAAAGCTTTTTTTTAAAATAAATTGGATAAAAGCGATTAATTACTGTAGTATGGAGCTGCATAGTTTTTTTTTATATAGTTACGAAAAATATTTTCGATTTTTGCGAGCTCCTAATTAAACATAAACAAAAATACAAACTGACGCAAAAAGCATGCTGTAAGCTTCTTTTTTTCAGTAAAAGCCAGATACTACCTCATTTATTCTTTTATACCTCGTCGATTAACCTTTATTTTCCGAATAAATAAAAAACGTAAAATCGTATTTTCTCTCCCTTTCGCAAACAGAAAACAGAGCGGATCCGAATCCTTGCCGTTCGACACAACGCAGCTCGTCGGTGTACGTTCACACATGCACGCATCATATACTTTATGTACAAGCAGTAAACAGCACCCGAAATAAAACGGGATTCATGTATCTTTAGGACACGATAGTGGGGGATAAAAAAGGAAGGAGCAAAATCGAATCTCGAGTTTTAAGCGAGCTGATGGGCGCCCTTATCTGCAGTGCTTGACATTTCCCCCTGTACAGATTCGATCAAATCTTATTTCCTGTACGACTCCGTGACTTTTTGGAACTTTTGGGACCTGGACTCTCCGGCACGTGTCTTAACAAGATCAAAAACCAATTTAGCCGCACTTGCTGAAGAAGCAAAAATAACGAGCTATCTTTTGGCTTTTGTGGTGGAATGTAAGCTATGACTACATATTTTTAAGTTCAAGTAGATACAGTGATAATGATTTAATGCGCGTTAAAATAAATCTAAATCATTTTTTTTTCTGGTTAAATATTTATTAGACTGCTATTTTAAAATTTTCATACGCACTAATTTTAAGTTATTTTTTGGTAAAGAAATATTTTGCTTGAATTAAGAGTTTGAATTTTTCATGCTTATTCATGTAGTTTGCTCCTATAAAATGCGCAGTAAACATTTCACAAGTTTGCGGTCAAACAATTTTTCAGCGTTCAAGGCAACGTATTTTCGATTATTTATATATTTAAAAGGTTTACGGCACAAATAAAAACAATAATGGATTGGATAAATCTGTTCAAAGAATTTATGTCATGCTTTTTGTTGATATTTCATTTGAATCATGAAAGTATTAAAAGAATTATCATTTTTGATCTGATACATTTTTAATTGATTTCTTTTATTTTCAGGAATATTTTTTTTAATCAAATACATTATATTTTGCTTTATAATTAAACTTGGTAATGAAAAGCGGAAATTACAAGCTCAAAATAAGCTTAAAACTTAACAGTAGTATTAGTCACACGATATCACGAAACTTCACAAAACTGTTTACAGCGCAAAACTAAGAACTTCTAATAGAGAAAATTAAAAAAGACTTTAGATAATTTTTCACGCGGTAACGTGTATGAATTTAGCCTCAAAAAAATTTGCGGACCTAAACTAATCCGGAATGCATTACTTGAACTTCGCGTCACGTTCACTTTAGACCAGTTTTTTTTTTTCGAGCAAACGCCGTGAATGGCAATGTCGTGCTTTTTGCCATAGGCGTAAAAGATTTACCGATTATGCTGCCGAGTTTTCCGTAGCAGCTGTCGAAGTTTAGTGCTGGCATGTTAGTTTCGAACTACAACTTCAAAAAAAAAAAAAAAAAAAAAAACAGATAAATCTTAGTTTGCATTTAACAACGAGCTTTAAAAAGTTTCTTTACGGAGAAAACTAATATCAAGAAAAAGAATTCGTGCAAGATTTATGGGGCTATTAGGGTTTTAATTAATGCTGGCAATCATTAAAACATTATTGTTATGAATCTTGGTTTATATGCTTTAAATTCGTTCAACTTTTTGAAATATTTCTTGAGTTATTTTGTCTGAATTTAATCTTTATTTATAAAATAAATTTATAATAATTATACACACATAACTAATATCATTATTGAGAAATTTTCACGTTATTTTATATTGTAAATTTTTTTTTATCAAAAATTTGTTTAATATTAATTATCTTAAACGAGTCACTGTATTGAGAATGATGTCTGACTTAAGCGTGGTATAGCTACTTATTTGGTGAACAAAGGAAACTTAAATATTCATGTTTTAAAAAAATTTTTTTTTTCTAATAATAAAGGTGAAATAAATTAACTACTAAATTCTTAAACTAAACTTCAGAGTACATACTGTTATTGAAGAAACTTTCGAAGACTTACAATGATACGAAAACGATTACTTGCATTATTTAGAACCCCTCAGTGAACCATCAATCCTTCGCTTATTTTAAAAATTCAATTTACTTAAGAGCTGAGCATCATATTGCCGCACAGAAACGCAATATCTCAGCTTCCGGAAAAGGTTAAAAATGCCGAGCCGATGCATGAAACAGATACATAGGCACAGACGGGGCAAAAGTTCGCCGAAAAAGTAAGTGGAAAATGGGAATATCGTATAATACGGAAGAATGCGATAAGGAAATAGTATAATGCGCGAACTCCTCGAACCGCGGAAATCAATAAGAGAGCATCGCACGATGGTCCGGCGCCTGCTGCGAGAAACTTCGCTCTCCAGGTGTTTGGAGAGGCACGAAATCATGAGCTTTTTTTAACTTCTTATGATGCGAAAGTTTTTGCTTTTTTTTGTTGGTTTTTGCGGTAACTTCGTGTAATTTGTTAAAAGGAAAAGTTTATTGAACTTTGTAGGCAATTTTCTGTTTATTAGAAGCCTTGGGTGTGTAAGTTTATAAAAATAACAAAATGTGTCTACTAGGTTTACGGTAATACAAATATCAGGAAATATACTACTCCTTGCATGAGAAACTTTTGCCCTAAAAGAGCTTTAGAAAACAAAAACTGGGTGTGTGAAGATGGATTTTCATATTGATAGGACGAGACATAGAAGTTGAAAAATCTAAGAAAGGTGAAGATAGATTTCACCTTTTGCTTTCTCCTAGAGGAAGCTTTCTGACAGAAATTTGTGCTTTTTCTTAATGATAGGCTTGAGATATTTGAATCGGACAAAAAGCATTCATGCACATATAACATATAATCGTGCACAAAATAATTGTGCACATATAATCGTGCACAAAATGATAGTTCACACATAATTTAAAAAATCGCGCACTTAAAAATTGTACGTAAGAATTACACTTTTAAACATTGTGCACACTTTAGTATTCTAAATCAAATCAATCACTTTAAAATTTCTAAATCAAATTTTTAATATGAACCGCAGTACTCATCCGAGTTTACTTTGGCAAACTGTTATTATTAGATGCATAATTTTACTACGCATCTCCCTGCCTCCAAAATATTCAATTCCTCGACGAACAAAACCGCGGAACATTCGAAATTCCCAAAAAGCCTTCCCAATCCCCGGAGAATATAATAAAAGGCGCTCCAGGGGTAGCAAATGGAGCCTCCACTTTCCGCGTCCGCAGTCAAAGGCAGGCGGCGGATCGAGTAAGGAAGTTATACGGCCGAGAATGAGCCCGGGAGCCGGTTGCATGCCGCTTGGAGTGTACGCAGCGCGGCGGCGGGGGGAGAATATCGACGGAATCCGCGGAATTCGACGAGGCCCTTTGAAAACACGCATGCCGACTTGGCGCCGGAAATTCCTTTTGATCAGCCGGGCAGCGCCGATGGAATGTCGTATATATCAATTCGGCCCAGTCGGCTTAGCTTTTGCAATCCTTTTATGCCGGACGCGCCGTTGAGCCGATTTTACGGCAAGGGATTCCCCCGCGGAATTGAATTTCGATTTTTCTCTGGCTTCCGGACAATTTTTTTTTTTTTTTTTTATTGTCTTTATTGTTTGGGATGACTGCGCGAGATTCCGAAGCTTTTGTGCCAGCCTACGGCAGTGGTGGGTTTTGGAAATACTTTTTGATGGTATTTGCTTTTTGGGATATTGAGATTTAGGAAACGTTTATTCCAAACAAAACTATATTTTTATGTAGGGACTGAGCATATACTACAAGAGGAAACTCTACAAGCCATTAGTTTTGTATTACGCAAAAATAAAAGCGTGTAGAGTTTTTTTGTGCAAGATATATTCGATGCCTTGTATGTATCGTTCAGTTTGTATTGTACAAAATGAATGATACAGTTTGTCTTTCCAGTTAAAATAATTTTGGATTCATTCATCTTTTCACAAGACGAAGAAAAGAAATGAAGTCATTACGAAAGTATAAAGTAGTTTCGAGTACAACTAATCTAGTGAACTTCTCGGTAATATTTTTGCAGTCTTTTTTACATTCCTACGTGAAGCTGAAAGCGCAGCTCTATTTAACGTAGAATTGCGCATTAAAAAGTCCATTGCTGCATGCCTCTGTGTATATACGGCGGGTATAATGACGTATTATGATTCTTTATATATTTTTTTTAATAAATGCAATAAATACGGTATATTTTATAACAAATACGAGCAAAAATTCGGTAGGTTCTTATTTAAAATTGCAGGAGGTTGAAAATTTAATAGAGGAAGGTCCTCCACCGGATGTAAAGGTTTGCAGACCATCAAGGCCCCGATGTCTTCTCAAGCGTGTCTCTTTACTTTCTATTTTTTATTTCAAACTTCCCTGGCCTCTACCCTTCTTAACAAGATCTCCAAGCGAATTTATTCAGAGTACTGCCCTTTACCTTTCGCTCCATAAATTTGATCAAAGCTCGAGTGCACTTTACACTTTCAGCCCGCCAACGTTCAAATAGACTCGAGCCACATTATTACTATTTCAGCCTGCTTCATCAAGTTAGGCCAGTCATTGTCCAAATGTACATTTTAATGCGCCTCTGAAATTCGCGAGTCAATAATAATGAAACTTTTAAATTCCGAGAATTCTTTTCGAAAGACAAACGAAAGACTCCAAAACAGCGGGATCGCAAATAGAAAATGAATTGCCGTTTTAATTGCTTCGCTGACGGGCGAGAATCGGCGTTAATCAGAAAATAGCAAGATGGACCCTCGAGGCTGCGCATTTGTAAGGGTCGAAAGCAGGCCGAGAGAGAGAGAGAGAGAGAGAGAGAGGGAGAGATAGAGAGAAAACTGTAAGAGAAGAAAAGCACCGAGTGAAAAAAAGAAGAGAAAAATGAGAGGTACCCTGGAGAGGATCGTACGCTTCTTCGGCTTCGCAAGAGAAAGAAAGGATAGATCTCGAGGAAGATTGATTTTGCATTTATGCTCGGTCACTCGTTGTTAAATGTATGAGCGCCGAACTGCAGTCGGAGAACTTTATACTGTCCGTCACGCTTCCGGGCAAATTCTCGGCTGAAGATTTTATGGCTGCTCTCGCAAAATTTTCTTTTTCTTCGAGGGAACTTTTCGAACCGGAGGTGTTAAAAGATTCGTAATTCGTTAAGATTCGCGGTTTTAATTTTTTTCTTAACGAAGATATATGGAAATTTGATTTTATGTTTTTAATTTTGAACATTAATTTATTCTTTTAATTTTGAAAAGAAAGGCATTTTGCTTCAGAAAACAATTTCAGATTGTAAGTTACGAAAATGAATACAGGCAGGGAGACCGAAAATGAATTCTCCCGAAGCTTAAGGAGATTTGCGCGAATCCATGCACTATATTTTACGCAGCTTATTTTTTCGGGTAAACAAAATATAAAACTTTACATGATACACATATTTGTACAAATAATAGAATAAAAATAGAAAAAGTCGTTTGCATTTTTTAATCCACATTTTCATTGTTTTTATCTACTTCTTTCTTCAAAAAGCGATGTAATTCAAGAAATCCTCTCGTTCTAAACAGAAAATCCAAGTTTCTTTTCAAACTCTGCAGCGTTACACGAGGCAAACTTTAAATTAGTAAACAAGCAGATAGAGAACAGTGCTCAAAGGGCAGATGAATACTTATACAGATAAAGTAAAAGGATAAATGAAAACAACCGCTGAAGGAAGAAATAAAGCAGAGAGAGAAAGGCCTGCCACTTCAGAGGTACCTCAAGATGAAAGAAAAGTAACGATGAACATGCGAGAGGAGGAAGCAGGTAGAAAAGTTTAACGAGCACCTGGAAAATTTATAAAGAATAACGAGATCCGCTGGCTCGTAAATCCGGGAACAGACGGAGCGAGAGCCCAAACAAGAAAAAAACTGCTAAGGAGAGAGACAAAAAAACAGCTCCTCGAAATGCATGTGGCAAGTCCGTCGACGTGCGTCAAAAAAGTAGCCGAGAAAACAATAGGGCCGGGAAGAGGAAGCGGAAGCTTTTTCCAGCCCGAAAGGAATTCAATGCGCTGAATTTGATTTCGCTGCGAAAGGATCTACGGCTTAAGGAGCGAGCGAGTTTTTAGAGCAGTTTCGCCTTTCAGACAGTTGTCGCCTTTCTTTACGGCCTCGCATTGTGCGTAAGTTGATAGCGCGAGTTTGGTGAAAGAGAGACAGATGTGCTTCTCGCCTCTCGTACGATCGCGAATTCGCCCGATGCTCAGGATATTTAATTAAAGTTTCGAGTGAGGAATGTTTTACTTTCTGCTTCTGGCGCGAAGTTGTAAGCTCGCTGAAATACGCTGCTCGGGCTCTTGTTATTTAGAATTTGCTGGGAGATTTGTAGATTTTCTTTGCTATTTTCTGATGCGAGTACGGGAGGATGTGAAAATTGCAGAATAAGCAGTAAATAATTTGGGTTTATTTTTTTTTTGACTTTGTTCATCATCGTTACAAATTCTTTTCAAGAAGTAAAATTGCGTTTATGGCCTTTGGTTTCGACTAAAAATAAAAAAAGATATGTAATTGTTGTTATTTACTTAATAATTCATTTTTTAATAAAGTTTATAAATGCGATTTATTTTTAATACATTATATTTGCTAATATACATTCTGTTGGTTAGAATTCGCCACAGTTGAGGTTCTGAGCATTTCCATATTACCGTTTCCAGTATAATTTCTCTGCGGTGCTATTATATGAGCCTGTCCAACACTAGACGATCGAAACTATAAACTTCACAGCTGTAGAAGTAACTTATATAAGTCAGACATATATTACTGAATTTGCTGTTATCAATCCGAAACAAACTAAATAGCTATAAAGGCTTAAAATTCAGCAAGTCAAAGGAAAGCCTTCGAATTTTCTAAAATAAAATAATCCAATAATAGAAAATCGGGAAAACGGCAAACCAAGCCAATCAAAGTCCAAAGCGTCTTTCCCCGAAATTCCTCAATAGCCAACGGAGATCCTCCCCCTTCAGAGCATCGCCCCCAAAAGAACAGTGGCACAATTAAAGCGCGCGATGAAATTAGCTCCCCCGCCTCCCGGGAAGTGGGCCGTGTGTGTTCCAAGTCGAGCGAGCGTTTGGCCGAACTTTCCAATCTGCGAAAGTTCCGCGCTAAAATTCCTCGCGTCGTTTTTCCCCCCCTCTCGGCCCCTGCCGATGCAGCAACGGCAGCAGCGGCGTAAATACTTTAAGTCGGCTGGAATTCGATTTGTTTTGGCCGAGTAAGCGACGGAATGGACTTTCGCTGTTGCCTTCGTTAAACGAGTGTTTCGCGACGTCCGCGTCCGAGTGGTAAGGAGGAAATAAGGGCAGAGAAATAACTTGGCCCGCGGCTTCAGGAAGTTTTGTCGCCGAAGGCTGAACGTCAAGCGCTGACGAACTTTTTAATCATACGAAAATAATTATTCATCATCGAGTTTACTCTAGCGAGCGGTTTCGGGAAAAATCTGGTTGAGTTGATTATTATACTTTCGCAAAAGAGCTGGATTCAGAGAAAATTTAATGGAAACATACAAGGCATGACGTTGAATAAAAATATGAATATTTTAATTTTTGTGATTCGTTGAATAATTTTCATTATTTAGAAAGAACTTTTGTTGAGATTTATAGTCAATTAAAATCTTTGGTTTATGATTTTACTTTAATTTTTCAATTCAGTGATTTATAAATTTTTACAAATACTCATTTTGCATAGTTGGTTGAAAAAGTTTGATAAACTGCAGTATTTTTTCCTGAAATTTTGACATTTTTTCAGTATTTCAAAATCTAAAATATTTCTGGCATAGTAAAACGTGCTGCAGGGACGAGTAAAATGCGTCATGCTTTGAAGCAGTTACAATATTGCGTCATCAAAGAACTTTTTACGAGTTACAAGGTACTGCTACTAGATTTTGTTTAATATGTACATTTTAGTTATAAACTAAAATGCTTTAAATGATCATATTTTAGCATTTAAGTATATATTTTATAAATACATTTTTTGAACTATGTATAAAACATAGTTTCATTCAAAATGATCCAAAATTAAAAAAAATTACATTTCAGATATCGATGTCATCAAGGCTTTGCTGTATCACAGACAGTAAGTTCGAAGACTTATAGACTTTTGAACATTTGACAGAGTTGAATTTCAAATGAAACCCAAATTTATTCAAAAGAAATTGTTTTAATGATATTAATTTCTGGCCTGAGATCATTACTATAATACATTTAAAAAATGAATTACAATTTCCTCTCGCATAGCTGCCTTCTGCCTTCTATTTAAACCAGTATAAAAAAATTAATACAGCGAGTAAAGACCAATAAAAAAGAATTGTCTCTCCCGTGTAATACAGTTTCGGGAAGAAAAATTCCGCGCCTTCGAGGACTATTATTCAACGCGCTGCGGTTGACAAAAGAGAATGGCGCAGCCCTCTCGAAATCCGCGCGGCACAAAGGGAAAAAAGCGCGAGCAGGAAAACTTATTGCTAGGCATAATGGATCGAGAAACCGGTCCGACAATGAATCACTTTCAGCCCGAGTACACGTCATTAAAGCCCAAAGCTCGAGTAAACAGCCAAGTTCAGCATTATCAAAATAAAGGCCTCCGGGAATCCCCGGTGTAAGTGGACGCTTTCTCTCTCTTGGCTCGGCGCAGAAATTTAATTAATGCGCCGCGGTGTGTTCTTCGGGTATATCGTGCGCTTCGTAATTCATGCGCGAATCCATTACTATGCGATTAAATAATCGTCTCGTCGCCCGAGCCGAGTATTAATAATGAAAATTCGCTGATTATGCAACCCGGTGTTTATTCAATTGTGGAACCTTCGCGGACGTGATGCACACATCGGCCGCAGCGCTGCAATTGCCTTGTTTTCATGTGTGTCCGGCCGAGGACAATGGATTTGCCGCTGGATTCCGAGATTTTATAATTAGGGATCCGAATGGAGAATTGATACTGGCTTTCAGGAATATTGGCATAATGTTCAAGCTGCGGCGGCTTCCATTTACATATTTGTTCTTTGATTATTTTCGATTGAATTTGGTAGATTCGGGTTTTAAACTCGTTAAATTTGATTGAATATGTTCGGAATAGAAGAGACTGGCAGCGCGTCGAATAATACGCTGCTAAAGATATTAGTCATCCTATTGAATATTTCATTTTAACTTTTGAACTGAATAGCCGAATCGAAAGATTATCTATAAAATTTTCATTATATGAATTAAAATATTCGATATTCTGCATTCATTAAATTATTTTCTGATCGAATATGATGGATATGAATGTATTAAAAATAGAATGTAATTCAATTTTATACCGCCCATTTTTCATCATACATTATTAGCTGAGCGTTTGTATTTAAATTTTCCGATGATCAGGATATCAGAATTATGCTTCAAGTCATTTAAAATGTCAGCATATCCTTCTGTACCAATCAAGTACCTAAACAATTTTTAAACCATTTTTATAAAATACACTAACATAAAAATATGACGGGTACGTACGGAAAACCCGGATACCGTACATAATTTAAAATCGTTATAAAACAAAAACGAGTAGATGAACTTCAAAAATTCTTTTTAATTTTGAAAGTTTAGTTAAAGACGAAAAAAATAAGTGGTCGATCATTGAAA
>UCOM01004140.1:0-13704 GCA_900474385.1 Ormyrus pomaceus
ACACGTTCTCTTATGAGAACGGTCCTCCGAGAGACAGGAAATAGAAGACTTTTTTATAGATAGCGATTCACGACGACATTGAAAATCTAGTATTTACTAAATTAATCTTCCAGCTTTCCAAAAATATAAAATTTAGTATACCTTAGCGTGTAAAATAAAAAGATATCAATTAGATACGTCATAATTATTAACCTAATAACCGAAGTCAAATGTAGTATCAAAACTTATTTTTAATAATGCTTTATTTGAACAAAATTAAGCAAAATAATACATCAAAACATACTAAAAATTTGAAAAATATTTTTTAAATACATTTCGTGCGACAATAAAGTGTTTAAAAAGAAATTTTTTAATATCTCAACTGACTAGAGAGTACCTATAGAGCTACCTTAATATCAATTAAAAAAATCCGTTCATCTATCTAAAAAATCTACCGTTCTGCGTGTTCTCTTGGCTTTCCGCGTGACCGCGGGTCCATTCGTCTCCCGCTTTCCCTTCGCAGCCAAGATTTTTTCCTCCCCCGCGGTTTTCCTTCGGAGCGCGTGGAACAATCGCCCCGGGAAAACGATGATCATCGACAAACCGGCCGAAAGGAGTTCCACGGACGGAAAAGCCCGCTTGAAGCCGATGCCGCGCAATTTTCCCCTTCGCGATTTTAGGGCCCGCCAAGAAATTGCGCGCGGTTGCCGAAGGCAGGACCAAGACGAGAGACGGAGAGAGAGAGAGAGAGAGAGAGAGAGAAAGAGACAAGAATGCGTGTTTGGGTGCGAGATTTCGCCGGTCGTCCGGCCGTTAAATCGAAACCAGTTTTTTAAACGTAATGCGCCGGCATGTTGCACTGGTTAAGCCTGCGAGGATTTTAAATACGTTTTATGCCTTATCTTGTCGGGGCTGCGTTCGAAATTTTTTCGCTTTATGGTAGACGCTTTTAATTCGAGCACATCATCAGACAGACCGATAATTAATGCGTTGAAAGGCAACCTGACCTTATCTCGAAGACTGCGGAGTGACTCCCACATTGATTATGACGATTCTTTATATCGGTTCAGAACGACGTATTTCATAGCCGTTGGCTATGTTTTTCGTTTGAGAATAATTTGTTTATAAACGCGTTTATGTACACGATTATACAGGACAGTCTTGTCGCTCTAATTCAAAATTATAAGTGTACAATCCGCACTCGAAAAAGTAGCTGTAAAATCGAACAATAACTGAGTATTAGCTACCCTTGTATAAAATTTAAAAAGTTTAAGAAAAAAAAACCCTCGAAACTATACGTGCCTAAGCCCACGGAACAAGTTGAGGAGAAGCACATCGTTTGCTTGGAATTACTCATTAGCCGTACGATGATCTTACTTCCCAGAGGAGCATAGAGGCCAATAATAAGAAGCCCGAGCGTAAAGAAGTCGACACTTGCCTGCCCACGCAGCGCAAACAGTCTCTCGCGCGTAGGGTGCCGGGGCGCTCGTGTACCTGCCGTGTGAGAAAAATCCGGAGCGAGCGCCTTGGAGGAGCCCGGCGAGGGTGGCCGCCCGAACGATCAGGTGAAACATTGTGCCGCGTTTCTCAATGAAAAGGCTACCTGCCCGCCGCGGCCCGCAAGAGAGAGAGACTTCCTCTTCTCGGGGATAGCGACTTGTTGTTGAGCGCGGAACGCAGGCGCCAAGCGTGTCTTGGTGGGGCTGAATCACGGAATGCACTGATTTGAAAGCGAATCTCGAGGCGTCGGCGCGCAAGGATTATGCTTTTTAACAACTAACTAGCAGTCAATAAGACGTCATCAATTGGATTTCCTCCAGGCTCAGCTGCGATCTCGAAAAATCTCCCGAGTCCGAGAAGTCGAAAAAAAGAAAGTTCACGGGGCAGGTCTCGATCGTTTTTTCCCGGTGCCCCGATTTTGGCGGACACGTGTGTCCGTGTGCGTGTGTGTGTGTGTACGTTACGGTATTCGGAGCGTTTCGCGCCTCCTCGCGGGGTGTCCCCGGGCACTTGTTGTTGTCTAGGATGCCCTACGGCGCGCGCCCTCGGTTATTAATGGCGGGCCCGCGGTCGGATGAAAGAAGGAACGTAGAGGGTTTACAGCCTCGAAGGAGCCTCCGAGTCGTAGGTGCGCTTTTCCAGCACTTGACGAGGTTGACACTTCCTGCGCGCCTCGCTGCGCGGCTCTTTGTGCTTTTCCTTTTTCTTCTTCTTCTCGCCTTCGTTGCGCGCAAATTCCGAGCCGCAGAACGAGGGAAAAATTTACCGGCTACGCGGCTGGGATGATTAATGAAGTGGCTAATAATGCGCCGTTTTGCGGTCAGTGTTATTAACTGCTGGACACTTCCGTGAGAAGCAGACACGATTTTAAGCATTTTTCAATTGCTTTATTATATTTGTAGTAAAAATTAATCAAACATTGTAAAGCAATTTTTCTGATACATTGCTACGTCCAAAAAGCATATGTATTTTATCAAAAGTATGCGCAAAGTGGCGTATTCCTTCTTACACATGTACAATAATGTCATTAAGGCCAATTTCATCCAGAAAATCATCTCTAGCCTGAAAATAAAATATCGCGATTGGATTAGTTGAGCGTCTATTGTCCAAGTAAAGCATGAATTTCCAGAAAGCAAAGGCGTCACGCTAATTTTTCAAGCGTCGTGCGACTGTAAGATCTCACTCCAGCTTGAAAAATGGAGCGACGGAATCGAGGCCTTGCACACTCGATCCAATAAATCGTCGAGCCCGAAAATCCCCAAAGCGCACTTTTCCGCCAACGGCTATCCGCCGCCTATATCGATTTTCATTGGCTGGATCTCGAAGGCCGCCGCGGTGAAGGACTGCGGGCATTATTTTTCCGAGTCGCTGTACGTACGTAAGCACTCGTGCATCGACGGAAAGGGGGAGTCGGGACACCCCACGGCGGAAAAGCCAGAGTCCTTTCGATCCGCCAAGTTCGCACGATGCGTGAGAGAACGGCGTCCAAGTGAAAGCATGTGCATTCTTCCCTTTGCTTCCTTCCGTTCAATGGGCTTTTTTTCACCTGGGATATTCTATTCCGATGATCATTAATGATTCTTCGAATGTATCCATTTTTCTGCTAAGAGAATTACACCTTTCGTGTTTACAACTATTTTTTTTTTTTTTTTTTTTCATTCGGTAAATAGAACTTCCGCAAGATCTATAAATTAAAATTTCCATTCTGCGAAAATCTTATTTTAGTATACTTTACTTAAAAGAATAAAGATTGAAAGATAAGATTTAAAATAAAAATTTTGCAATTGTTTAATAATAGTTGAAATTGGTCGTATCCGTTACGAAGATAAATAAAAAATGGCCCCCCTGGAGAATTGAAAAGCTGCCCGTGGACAGCGTCGCATCTCCCGAGGAAATCGATGGTGCGTTTGCCCCCCTCGAAATGCGCGCCCACCTTGACATTCCCCGACATCGGAAGGAAGAGAAAAAGCGCCGTGCCTCGGAAGTGCGCAAAAGGAATAGAATCGAGGGGTGTCGGGCGTCGGAGCAGCGCGCCTTTCACACGTAAATGCAGCGACACTTGGTTTTTCCTCTATCTCTCGCGTAGATTTCCAGGGGGGCGCCTCGTTTTTCTTTCGCCGTGGGGGCACGCCGCCAGCCCCCAAAGAGGCGAGCTTACGCTGTTCTTTTAGGCTTAAATTCGAGATTCGTCGTGCTCTCTCTCTCTCTCTCTCTCTCTCTCTCGCTCTCTGCAACTGTTCCGGCCAAATCTTTATTTATCGTTTATGTGAAGTTCGCTCGAGGCACTGATGCTCGATTGACGCAGTCAAAGGAAAGAACGATTTATTATATTTGCGCATGTACCCGATATGGATATTCGGAAAGACATCGCGGGGCTGCACCGTGTATTTTCGACAAATTTATGGTACAGGTTGGCCCCGGAGAACGTGGAAAGCTGCCTTGGCTTTTTTTTCTGTTCAGTAGAGAAAATAATGATCGCAACAAATGCAAAAGGGAAGAACGTTAGAGAGAAATTCGAAAAGATATACGAGAAATACAATTCGCTGCGCTGTTCTTCTTTAGACAAGTTACAGTTCATATTAGGATAGTAAAATTTCATATGTATCGATTCGACGCCCCCAACGAAAATTAACACATTTCGATTAGTTACGCTTCAAAACAAAAAGATTTTAATTTATTATACTTTTACAACGGCAACTGTATTTCTTTGTAATAGCACATACATAAAGGAATGCAAGGGATAAATGGATATCAAATATTTATCCAAAAAATATGAATGTTTAAATTATAATTAAATGTTTATATATTTGACATGAGATAATAATTGCTTTTTACAAGAAAAAAAAAATAGAAGCGTCTACTAATATTTCTAAACATAGAAGAGTTTTAACTTGTCCATGTATCTCTGCTCATTAAGAAAAATGCATGTCGAGACCTGTCCGGCCCAACGTGTTCATTTAAAATGTATGTATTTTCTGTTACCTGCATTTGAGTAACTCTTCTGACGACTGAGTTTGAACTTGTTCGGATTAAGCAGAGAGAAAACGGGAAAATTTGGAGAATTTATTTACAGCTTTCTCTCAAAATAAGGTACGGCTGTACCGTGATCTGCTCATCAAATCTACTCTGTTGTAAATTTCACGAATATTTTTAGCAATAATCTTTCCTAATCTCAAAGGATATCTATAATTATACCATGCATCGAATAAATTTACTAATAAAAATAAATGATTAATAATTTAAAAAAAAAAAAAAAAAAAAAACGCGCATCAAGCTCCCTATAAAATCACCACATCCCACGATTGTAGTGAATTTTACGGTAATTTTTATCAAAAAATTCTCTCAGTGTAGCTTTCTCCAAATACAAGGTAGGGCTACACCGTAATCAGCTTATCAAAATACTCTGTAGGGAATTTTACGAGTATTTTTAGCAAATTCACCAATAATTGACCTTTTTTATTTGGCAAAAAATATTTTTATCAAATAACCCCAGTAGAAAATTAACCAGTTGGTTTGGTTAGCGTGTATTTTAAATGGAGCTTTTTTTTAGCTAAAATTGATGTCTAAATTAAATAAAAACAATTGGAAAATCATTTTAAAAGATAAAATATTGTTATACTGAAAGATCCATGATCAAACATATTTTATTATTTGATAATGACAAAAAATAATAGCAATTGGTCGTTTTCAATTGCAAAACAAGCTAAGAATTGGCCAACAAGTGCTTAACATTTTTACCAGGTAATATTCAAAAACTTAAAAATAATAGACAAGAAAAATCGATTTTTCTTGAATAACTTTTTAGTTTTCAACAGTTAATCGTAGAGTATTTTAATACTCAGCATTCGAAGGTGAGATGAAGTCCTAAAGATTAAAAAAAATTTCATCCAAAAATCTTTATTGGTTCAAAAGTTACAGTGAAATAAAGATTCAATCGAAAATTATGTCGATTAATTTCACCTTTCGAATTGAAAGTATTAAAATACTCTACAGTTGCTTAAAAAAATTAAGCGTAAGATTGAATGGATGAGGCGAGGCTTCTTTCATATTTTTATACGAGAAAATTATCCCTAATTAAAATTAAATTCGTGATCCGGAGTTCTGATAGACCCCTAGTCAGCTAAGGTAGGTACTTATTCCATAAATATAAGGACATTAAGAAGTAAGTACTTTATCAATATTGTAATTTCTATTTTCTCTTCTCTTTTTTTCATGAATTTTTCTTTTCACCGTACCAATGTATGGACTTATTAATTAATGTTTTCGATAATAAAAAACTAAATATTATAACTAAATATTACATTCTCAGTCATCATTTTTTGCCAATAAAAATTAGAGATTATGGAAGCAAACACGTTTCACTAGAAACTAGCAACAAGCCAGTTTTTATATATATAAACTACTCTTTTGAGTAATTTTTATGTTTTCCTTTTTACCAGGCACAATACGTTTGTCATATCGAGTATTTATTTCCGCATTTGATTATTAATTTATTATACTATACAAGGATATGCAAGGATAAACTTTTTGATATTAAAAAATTGATTTAGTATATAGTACTAGTTTTTAAATATAAGATTTTTTAAAGTAATTTTATACTAAATGTTATTATTCTCGAAGACAAATTTAATTATTGCGTCGTACATACTTTAAGGCAATTGTTCACTCAGTGCCGTCTTTGGTATTATTATGCAACAAATTTAACTATATTTATGTAGCAAAACTTTAGTTCAATATTTCAATAATTAAACAATTACTATTTTTTTTAAATAATAGTAGAAATCCATAATACTGCAAATATGTCCTTCCATCAGTGGAAAAATATAGTAAAATTAAATATTCAATTTGTCAGTAAATTTAATATGTGCAACTCAAGTCAATGACATTTTTGTAAAATGTTAAATTCCCAAATGAAAAAATAGAATGTTCGTGTGTGTATTTGGCAATAAATCCACTATGTTTATTATTCACGAGTTTTTCACTATTATTTGAAGAAAATATTTTGCCAAATAAAAAATAAAAAACGTCAATTATTGCTAAAAATAATCGTCTAATTTACAACAGAGTAGATGTGATCAACAGATTACGTTGCAGCCCTAAATTATTTTTAGAGAAAGCTGAAAAGGAATTCTCTAAATTTTCCCGTTTTCTCTCTGGTTAATCCGAACAAGTTCAAACTCAGTCGTCAGAAGAGTTAACCAAATGCAGGTAACAGAAAATACATGCATTTTAAATGGACATCTTGGGCCGGACAGGTCTCGACATGTTCATTCAATAATCTCTCATTTAAATTTTATGCATTTTTCTTAATGGGGGATGGAATACTTTTAAGTTTCGAAGAAGTCGCTTGATAATAAAGTGTGCAGTTAAAAAAAGGCTTAATCGTGAAAAGGCTTCTGAGCTAGAAAAAACCGCGGCAGCCGAATGTCCTCAAATTCCCATTAATCAACCAATCAAGAGTCGAGGCGGTCTAGCAATTGGCCGAGGCTCGGAGAACCCATCTCGGAACGAGCGCGCGTAGATTATCGCTCGCTCGGCAAAGGTCGTTTAGCGAGAAAAAAAGCGAAATAAAGGCTTAGGAAGGACACGCGTCTGTTGCAGGGGACAGTCCTACGACTAGGCGGTGATTATTAAGAGAGGAACACGCGGCTCGGACCGTTAGCGCCTGTCTAGGAGCCTCGGGGCCGCCCTTCTGCGGAGAGTATATCGCTGGTTCGCGCGCAGTCCCGCTTATTATTCGCGCATTTGCATACAAGGCACACGACACACAGCCCGGACGAGGCTGCCTGCTTTCGGGCCAGACGAAGCGTGCCAAGCGCGCTCCTCTCCTCCCTCGGAGTAATAAGGAGAAGGGTTGCGCCTCTGGCAAACGTCTTCGGGCCGAGGGACGACACTCGCAGCGGGGAGATACCGGCCAGGTACTTCTCGTACGTGCGCGCTCAGATTTTGGCTAACGTATGAGCATTGTTTCGCCAAATCGCCCGGACCTTTCAAGAGCTTTTGCGCCTAACTGGCTGGCCCTTTAACTCGCTGATGCCGAGGGTCGTCCTTTAAATAGCCCCTGTCTGTTATTCTTGATCGGGTTTTTGACATTTTAGAAAACCGTCGCGGACTGCTCTGCATTCGCCAAAGAATTACTACTCCTTTTCTAAAGGTACATATTTATAACCTAACTTTAAAGCGTTAGATCTCCGAGTAGTGGATCTTAGATTGTAGGAAAGCCTTTTTGAAAACTATTAAGAAAAAATTTGGGTTCAAAATTCTTTAACTAGTATTATTTTTATAAAATTTTTGAAAAAAAAAAAAAAAAAAAATTGAGCTCTTCTCTTTCAATTCGTATACATTCATAAAGAGAAATCCAATTTGAATGTCGTTTCCTTAATTACATTTATACTTGAATTTAATCTGACGAAAAGTGGAAAATAATTATCTATAAATAAAATTTTACTGTACGCGGAAGAAATAAAAATTGGTGTAACCATTTAATTAGCAAAATTTACCGTAAAAATTGAGTCTTTCCTTTACATAGCTTTACATCCACGTTTTTCTCAGTGTAGAAACATCTTATTTACGCGCACAAGTTAACAGTCAAAACAAAGCCCCTGCGGTCACAATACCGCGTGATCCGTTGACGAAAAGATAATAGTACGCGGCGAGCCGTGCCGAGTCGCAAAAACTCGAAAGCCAGCTCACGTCGGGCCCAAAAGCGTATAAAGTCGTCGCGCCGAAAGCAATGCCTGCCCAGCGTGTTGCATCGCCGTTTGCGCGCGAAATCTCTAGGGCCGAAGTTTAACGAACTCCCCGGGCGCATCTGCGCGTCTCGTTAATGGATCCTCGAGAGATGTTTAAGAAAGTGAGAATCGTCAATCCCCCCGCAACGGCTCGCGTCCACCCTCCGGTTTGAAATTTGGCCAGATCCATTACGTCAATAGAGGGTAGGAGGGTGGGGGCCCGAGGAGCCACGCGCCGCCAAGAAATTGCAGGCATCTTGTCGAGGCTCTCCCCCTCGGTGCAGCTTCCTTACATAATGCTACATAATGCAGGCATAATGGCCACTGCAGTCCTCTCGTCTATTCCTCGGGCGCGCGCCGTCGCCGCCGTCGCCGCCGCCGCCGCCGCCGCCGAGCGTCTACAGGCGGCCCAACGTACTTATTGACTTATGCCCTTAAGGAGGGAGCGCCGAGATCAGCTGTCGCGGAGCGAGCTTGACTCTTAATCGGGGAACCCCTGCGTGTGCGTGCACGGCTGGCGCGCGACAGCTTCTTCGGAGCCGGCTGGTGGGGGGGCCGAGCCACGCGCCAAGGAGGGTTGGAGAGGGAGACGGGGGTAAGATGCAGCCCGAGCGCGACTTTAAATATATATCTACTCCTTTTATGTCTTGTAGGCTGCTTAACTGGATTAACGCTGTTGCCGATGTCGCGCGTCTTCGGAGCTCCCTTCCCGCCAACTTTTTTGTTTTTCCTCCTTGCAACTTTCCGCAACGTCGTTTTTCGGGCATCTTTCCCGGGGGCAATTAAAACAATCTAATAATCAAAGGAGCAGAGGCAGGCGTGGGAGGGAGGGGGAAAAGTAGAGAGGGTAGCTCGTAGGAGGGGTGAGTTTCTTACTCAGCCTTGGTACTCCCACAATCGGGGGAAGCCGCCCGTAAAAACCATTATCCTCCCCTTCCGTTCCTCCCCCCTGCGCACGCGCTGCCGCGCCAAGTGGGCTCGCGCCTGTTATACATTCCCGCGCACAATGCAAATTGATACAAGTCGTTGGCTCGAGAGTCAGGCCCGTTCCGTTTCGATTCGGCGCTTTTTGTTTTAGAGCGGGGGCCGCGCCGCGCGGCATTGTCGCCGCATTGTTTCGCGCGCTCCTTTCAGCAATCAAAGGAGAGGAGTCAGCGGTATGCGCGCCCGCAGTCACTCTCTTTATGTAACGAAAGAGGGCGAATAAGAAGTTGAAATTGAAGGAGGCTGCAAGTGCAAGGAGCGCGGTTTTATTTCTTCAGCGCGAAGGGCTGGGCCCCGAGCCGCTTTTATGGCCGGCCTGTTTCTTCTTGCCTTTATGGCCTTTCTGGCCTTTCTGGCTTTTTTATTAGTTCTATACGCCGATGAACTCTCCGAACGAGTTGTTTCATTGTACTTGACTGAGTCGTAAGAGTCTGCAGCGCGGCGCGATGTGTCCGCCGCGGGCTTGACTCCTGGCTCGGGGGGTTTTATCGCCGCGCTACTCGAAAGCCGAACGAGTCTTTGAGCTTTATTGGCGCGCTGTCGCGCTAGATGACTTTTATTGCATCTTTTTACTACGAGAATTGTTGGAGCCTCATCTTATTGCCGTACTCGCCATTATTAACAATGTGCTTCGTATAAATTGCAATTTTTATTTTTTTGAAATCCCCGCGAAAAAAATTCACGCCTGTCAAACCAATAAAATTCGAGGGCATGCTTTACTTCGAACTGCAGTAATTACCCGGTCGGAGGTGCTTACTCGCGGCTGATGAAAAATTTAATGATTTATTGCCCCGATAAAGTAAATCGTCCGGCAACTATATTACTATTCACCCCATCTCGGCCGTCACCCTGACCTTCCAGCCTTTCCAATCCCCCGACTCGGCCGTAATGCTTTCGTTTAAATGGCTTTCTCTCTCTCTCTCTCGGGGAAAGCTGTCCGCCGCTGTCTCCGTTGTACGGTCTCGCGCAATAACTTACAGTTCGATTAACGGAGAATTCGCCAGATATAGGGAAGAGGAGGGGGGAAGGCGAAGGAAGGAAGGAAGCGGCGGCAGCTGGAAGGGCGAAGGTGCGCCGACCCCAAAGCCACCAGCAGCGGTGGACCCTCGCCTCGGGCGAAAACGATCGCCGCAAACTGCAGCTCGCCGGATTACGCGCGAGAGCATTATACACGCACATGCGCCCGAGAGGCCAGCTGATGATCGTTGCAAGACGAATGAACCCCTTGCGCAACGTCACAGGCCAAGACCTCATGGGTGCACCGCTGCTTGGGGCGTCGGTCTTGCTTGGAAGATTAGATCGCTCATTGGGAAGAAGGATTAACGAACGTCTTAAAGAGTTTTTAATTACATTTAGGCAGGAACTAATTAGCTGTTTGACAATTTCGTAAAATAAGAAAGTGTTCGTACAATTATTTTTAATCGATTTGTTTTGCAAAAAAAAAAAAAAGATTACGTTTTAATACCGAAAATCTTAGTACATTTAAATATTAAAAAATAGAATGCGACACCTTTTTCGACCCATCAGGCTTCTCCATTTCTTCGAGCCTCCACGTTGAAGAAATCAATCTATTTTTTTTGGATTGCATGATATTTTCGGTTTTATTGATCTAAAAAGATCGGCCGCAGGGTGATTTAACGCATAAGATTCTCGCCATAACTTTCTTCCCTCTTCTCCAGAAAATATACAGGGTGTCGTTGCGCTAAACAAATATAGGTATATTTTGGGAAGCGGGAAATTCGAGCTCCTCTGGGGACTGATTTAGAGTGCGTTTTCAAATGTTTGGCTGCGCAGATTAATGATAGAAATATTATTTTTATGTTTTATATTAAAAAACGTTTAATTTTTTTTTTTTTACTAATTTAATAACTTACAAAATAATAAAAATAAACTAAAATGTATAAATCAACCATAATTTATCAAGTACACTTATTGTTTCGAAATAAATTTCCCTTCACAGTTGATGCTAAAAAAAGTTCATTAGTAATGATGGCGCGAAGCACAATCGTCTCGTTTTGATACACCTGATATTCATAAAACGGCGAAATTTATCGGCGCGTTAGCTCAAGAGAGAAAGCATTAAAGAGCCAGTCGATAGGTTCGCGAGCCTCCGCCTAAAAAAGGGAAGCAAATCCGAGAAGGTCGCACTTTGTAGAAGTTCGTTGCGGAATATTGTCGGGTCAGAGCAATCAGTCACGGAAATTCGGAGCCGACAATGCGGCGACCGCCTCGGAGTGACGAATGAGTCTAGAATCGAGTTTGATTCTCGGCGGAGCGGCGCGCGAGAAAAATGGGCCATCGAGAGCCGAAGAATCGGAGAATGAAAAGTGCGAGGAGCGGAAGGTGAGCGCACATTGCTCGTATATATATACACATGCAGCCCGAGCGCAGATGCTTGGAAGGGGAAGGTTTCCCTCCAAGGGCGGTAATGCCGCACAATAGGGCCAGGAGAGCGAGGCGCGTGCCGAGTGTCGATATGTGCGCGCGCCGCCAGGCCGCTACCCATACACACCGCACTCGTATAAACTATACGGGTTGAAGCGCGCGGGAAGGTGCGGAAGAGGCTTCGCGCACCTTGACGCGTTGCGCGCGAACCGAAGGCTCCTGCGTTTTCCCTTCGAATTCGTGCCTGCTTTCCAAGTTTCTACTCAGGCGTTGGCGAGTGCTTGGAATGCTGACAGTTGAGGAACGGTTCCTTAATTCGCCCTATTTTCTTTTTTACAAATGTCTAATATTACTTGTAAGAGTGCATTGCAATATTCAAGCCCTTTTACAGAAAAGAAATCTACTCGTAAGAATGGCCCTTCAATTCAGATTTAAATAGCAGTGCCCATGTGCAAACGCGCGTATAAATTTTGAAAAATATCGAACCTCGGTGTAGTCCCTGTGGAAGCGGAGCCGCGCGCGACTAAGTGCACAGGTGTGTGGATGCGCGCGCGACAGCCCGGCCGTATACACACGCGCTTACCCCTGGCAAGTACGAGCCGATGCGCGCTCATTTGCAATTTAATGTATGCTAATTGAGGCGTTTATCGGCTTTCCCAATCGGCGCGCTCCTCGCCCCGAGGGAGATGACTCCGTTGACAGTTCATCGACATTCGTGCCTTCCTCCTTTCGGAGCCCCCGTGTCGGGATGCTCGCGAAATTCATTCGATTTACTTGCCAGGAAGAGGATAGGCCCTATCGCAAGGAGGCGCGCTTCGCCTATAATCGTATTAGCATTATAATGTCCGCGGGCTCTTAAATCACATACTACAAATCAATGTCGATGCGCGGTACTCGGGTGCTAAGTGAAGGGCCTATTTAATGTGCTTTTAGATGTACAATATTTATCTTTACTGTAACAACATGTTTAGTGTTTTAGTCATTCGAATTATAAAACAGTATAAATAATGTAAACTGCGTTGAAAAGATCAAAACAAACGAATTATTCATTACCTGTTTTCAATGTTAATGGAAGTAAAAGCGCTGTACATCAAAGTACGAACGACACATGATCAGAATTGATAAATTCATTAAGAAAATAATGTCAGGAGACTGGAGTTTAAAATTTATTGAGATTGCCGCTCCCATAAATAAAGGCCGAAAATTGTCTGAAAGTACCGTGTCTTAAAAAAGCAGCGTAAATCTAAAAAAAGCGAGTTTCCGAGTGCACTCGAGAGCGGCCTTTGAAGTGCGTATCAATTAACAGCTGCGGGGAGCGCTTGATACGCAAATGACGCGCGAAGAGAAACAAGAGGCGCCCTCAAAGCGGAGGAACGAGTGAAAAAAAACGAAGCTCTCTCGCGCATCACGTAATCCCGTCGGGGCATATGCCGGAAGGAAAATCGTCCATTGCGAAAAGAAAAAAAAAGACGATGCTCCGAGGGAGCGGCGGCGCGCTCGGAGAGAGACAGTAGTATAAATAACGGCACCCCTGGCTGGCGCTGATGATGATCCCGTAACCGAAAGTCTCGGAGGCTGCGCCGAGACTCGCGCCAAAAACGGGATCGTCATCTGTTCCTTCGGGAGAGATTTCACAGTCCCGTTCTCTCTCTCTCTCCCTTCTTTTTTCAAACTTCTCCGGGACAACTCGTATCTCCCGCCCTACGGAGCGGCTGAGGGCGAACGAGATTGCCGCGAATTTTTATGTCGACGTGTGTGCTAAAACGTTCGCCGCTGTCGGCATTGTGGTTTAACGCTTTGATAGAAATTTTAATATAAACATTATTTCGCTCTCACTGTCAATGGGAAAGAGTGCTTGAACACTAACTCTTTTCAAATATATATTTTCATGTTTCGATTGTCTTTATTTTGAAATCTTCATTAATTAGTTTAGTTAATTAATCACTTTTAAAAAACTAATAAATTAATAGGACGGTGAATCACATCAATGTCTAATTAAAATTTGTTTGAATAAATGTCAAATGGGATAAGAATTATACGAAATATAAAATAGTATATTGTGCAACAAGTGCGGGAAGGAGGCTATTCCGCGAGTGGGAAGTTTGCATTACGAGACGGAGGCGAG
>UCOM01004141.1:0-13733 GCA_900474385.1 Ormyrus pomaceus
GTTCAAACAGGATTTGACGCCAAAGGAAAAAATTTGAGATTGCAATATCTCTGAATCAAATGGGTCTACAGACTTCTGTCTGGGCTCATTTGATTAAGAATGAGCTATATTTTTATTATGTTAATAGTATAATATGTTACTAATTAAAATTTCTTTTTTACAGGTGATTTCAGTGACTAAAAAAATGGGTATATAACCCCCTTAATAGCTTTTAAAAGAGAAGGAGAGAGTTTATATTTTCCAATTAAATTTGAATATTCATTATATTGTTTTAAGAAATGATATTTTTATACTATTTTAGTATTTTTAAAATAAAAAATACTTTTTTCTTTGTTATTTAGGCATAAAATAGAGATGAATAATAAATACTGAAATCTCCAACCATTCGATGGCACATTTTTTTCATTATCTAACAATTTCATATTTATAACTCATTGTAAGTAAATAGACCATTAAAGCATCTGATACATGTTATTTTAGCTTTTTTCATATTTTTATTTTTTGCATCGTATTCACCTGGAAGGCTTTCCAATATTTTAATGTGTTTTTCATGTAGAAATTGATGGAATCACAATGTGCAAAAAAATTTCAAAGTTTTTGTTTCGAATAAAAATTTTGTTTTAATTTACAAAATTAAGCAAGCCCAGTCGTTCCGAAAACCCGCAGATCAGAAAACCTAATCCCAAGTCTACGAGTTTTTCACTCGATCCGGCACGTCTTGATGTCAAGCGACATTTAAAAATCACTTCAGCGTAACCCCCGGCCGGACCTCAAGCCCAAGAAAAACATAAATTATTTCAAAGGCGCAAAGCATAAAAAAAATGTTCACCTTTATGTACCCGAGCTATATTCAAATATAACGGCATAACTGAAACACAGTTTGGTATAAAGACGTAATGGATCGTAATAAAGTTTTGAGATGGGTGGGCGCACGCGCTAGCTGAAGTACTAATAAATTTCCGCGGTTAAAAAAGAGGGAGGAGAGAGCGGGAGGGAGAGGGAGAGAGGCAAATTACGCACACACGTAAACCAGGCCACAGCGCGCCGGTCATAATACAGCATTCTCAATGGATGGAATTTATCGACATGACGCTCGGCCGTCGCGACGCCGCTCGACAATCCCTTGACGCTCTTTTCTCTCCTTTTGTAAGTATATAACGCGTATACATATATGTGCGCGGAGAGCTTGCAAGGCAGAACAAATATAAAAGTCGATATGTTTCCTTTATTGTTGATAAAGTGCAGGAAACAAGAGTGCGTTCTCGCGCCGCGGCGAGGGGCGCCGCCGCTGCGGGGAAGGCGCGGCGTTTTCAGCATTCCGACGGGGGGGTCGAGCCATCAAAAACACTTTTTACAACTTTCTGTTTCATAAATCCGAGATAATAATTTATTTACGCATGCAGTTCCGTGCCTCCTGATAGCTTTATCCTCAATCACACTTTTTACTGCGCTTTTGACGAATGGCTGCGCCGAGCTGCTCCGACTCCAATTCTCTGCCCCCGCTCTCTTTCTCTCTCTCTCTCTCTCTCTCTCTCTCTCTCTTCGCTCAATCTTTCTCGCCGCATCTTTGTCGCTTTATCTACGACGACTGCGCTGAATCCTCGGCGAGCCATCGGGTTGTGTGCGCGAGGCGCTAAGTCGACTTTAATGATCTGCAGCCTGATATTTTCAAGAATCCGTACGCGCGGTGGGCTTGCTGCTTTAACGTTTCTGCTTTTTTTCCGACTCCGTTGGACAGTAATTAATTTGTCGTCCTAAAATTAGCAGTGAGAACGGCGAGAAGCAAATATTTATTGTCTATACGTCGATATGTCGACATTTTATTCTTTAAACAAGAAATTTAATAATTCATTTTTCGAACGCACTGTGCAAGCGTTTGCTATTACTGGATGTTTTTTAAATAAAAACCAGGCGGCTGTCAGAGAGAATATTTTTTTATTTATGAGTCTATTGAAGAGCCAAGCTCAGTTTTTTAAACGCGCTGATGTTTGCTTTTCCCCAGTTACGTTTTCTCAGGTAACGATTGCCCATTCATTTTATGCTATGGCAACGACCGTTACAGTAAAAAAGAAATACTAAAAATTCTCCTATCAGTACGCTATTGATCTTGGAAAAACTTTTAAATTGTTTAAAATATACGAAATTAATTTAGTTTTAGGTTTATGTAAATAGTGTAAATAAATTTAACGTGAATACTTTTTTTAATAAAACTAACGGATGCATTGTTTGAAAAAGACTTTAATTCTAATACTCAATTATAAAAATTTTAGTTGATGTTTTTAAGCTATTTTTTTTAACATTTACTGCGATTTTTTTCTGTGGATTTATGAGCAAGAATGTCAAGTACCAGATTTACAAAAAATTTCTTTAACTCTTTATTTTTATAGCATTCATAAATATTTTTACAATTTCAAAATTTTATTTTTGCCGTGAGATCTACATCGGATATTTAAAAAAAAATAATTTTTTTTAGACATTTCCTGCAATACATATTAGTTAAAACCACTTCTCTAAAGTAAAATCTTGATCAATGCATATGACAGATGACATTTTAACAATTTTATTACAAATCAAAATTTAATGTTTGATACCCTTAGCTAAAAATAGATGAAACAATTCAATTAATAAGTGACTGAAAATCGATGCAGTCAAATAACTTATGAAAAGAAACTAATTTCAAGTAACAAAATATACATTTCTTAACAGCAGCTTTGATTTTTAAAGTAATACAAAAAATACTACTAATTCTATTATAATTTAAATACTCACAAAAAGTTCGAACCGCTTGGTTTCTCTGATTGATATATTTACTGTAAACATAAAACGAAACGAAATTGCCAAAGAATAATTTGCTTCTTAAAAAATTTTATACAAAAATAATTACTCTAGCTAGAGTAGTATACAAAATATGTACTAGTTACGTACGTACTTACGTTTTTCTGCAAAATATAAGAGTGTAGAAAATGTAGTTTTACTATCAAGCTATTTACTTAAGTCATTATATGATATCGCTTAAGTCGTTTCTCGACAAGTATGTACTTTAAACTAAAAATATTTTTTCATTAAAAAGTTAAGAATGCTAAACTTATCAACGTAAAATACATTTTAATTAACAATTATAATTTAAGAGAATCTCTCGTTAAAACATTTTAATTTCTTGCCTTCATAGTCGACATTTTTTAAGAACCAAAGGTATGCACTTTGGAGGAATATTCATTATATTCCATGAAATATTAGTTTTTCTTAAAAAGCTGAAATACTGTATGTAATCCATATTTTGTGCACAAACTGATTTCCTAAAGTAAGTATTTCTATACATATTTACTGATATTATTGAACAATTAAATTAATCAGTGCAAATGTAATTAAATTTGCACAAATAATGAAAAACATCAAGCAAAGGAAAGTGAATACATTAATTTATAATTATACAAGAGCGGTCAATTTTGTTAATCATGGTTTACTTTGAACCGCAATAAATACTTTTTCATTTAAAAAACGTAAAAGCGCCCCAGTTTTTATTGCACCATATATATTAATTTATAAATTGATAATGTCAGATAATTTACGGCTTTATAATATAACGGCAAAATTTTATTACCTATATAAAACACAAAACGTAATATGCAACGTAGACAATCTTTTGCGCGCGGTATAATTTTATGATGAAATTTTGCATCAAATAAAACTCGTAAGATACTTGTATCCTGCAATTGCTTATGAGATACTTGAATCTTACAATTGCTTCTGAACCGAACTTTACGCGAGCAAAAATCTAAATTCTAAAATGTTCAAGATACACTGAGAAAAACATCAAAGGAAAATGACTATGTTTTGTGGTAACCGAGGGACAGACTGAAATTATGGCCAATTTTTACAATAATAATAAAAAAAATTACTATTTAACGTAGTAATTTTTAAAACAGTCTGTCCCTCGGTTACCACAAAACATAGTCATTTTTTCTTTGATGTTTTTCTCAGCGTAATCAATTGAAAAATAAGCAAAGTTCCCTTACGCGAACAATCACATTTTTAAAGCTTATTTTAAACGTAAACGTCCCCATGAAACTGCGAATGATATCCACTGCTTGCACGCAGAAAATTAGAATACATAAATTTCGCTCGTTTCAATCGCTTCGTCGGGTAATATCATCTTAACGAGGCTGATTAAAACTGTCAATTCCCGAGCAAATAAACGAGTTAATCGCGGCATTTCAATTAGTTTATACGTTTACTTTAAAATTGGCAATTCGTTTTAATAATGCTTCATTATCGACCGTCGGGAGTCGACGGAGCAGGAAGAGTCGGTAGGCATTGCGGTCTTGCAGGCAATCTCCTAAGTTAATCGGTTTCTGTTGTGGTTAATATTTAGATGGTTGGCCGCGGGGCTACATAACTGTTAGACCGTTAAATTGTGAACGAAGTCCTGCGAAGATTTTTCAATTGTGCAAGATTTTGGCAATATAAACAGCTTAAAATAAGAAAAAGCTGTCGACCCTTTGTGCAACACTTAAATATCATATAAAAATACAGTGAAATAAAGGAGTCGCTGAATTCTTTGGCAAGTCAAAAGTATTTATGAATTAAGTTATACGTTTATATAGAGAACGCCATGTGTATTACAGATAGGCGTATAAATTTTAAATGGGTTGTGCCAATTAAGATTTCAAATTCAAATATGCAAAGACATTTTTAAAACTTGGTGAATCTACTCTACGAATTAAGTTCTTTTAAAACAATGTTTTGTAGAAAATAATTCAAGATAATTAAAAAAATATAATCAATAATACTACATTTTCTTAAAGTTAATATTGCTAAGTAGCTTACAAAAAGTATTTTAATTAGTTCACGAACTTTATTGAAATTTTTTAATGATTTTTTAATACTGCTTTTAATACTACAGATATGGTGGTAAAAGCAGGGGGATAACATTTTTATTGGGTTAAGTGAGTTGGTATTAATAACTAAATATAAGGATAAAAGGGTTTGGAATTGCAAATTTTAATGCTTTTTTTTATTACATTATTCCATTTTGAACTTTCTCATTTTTATCTATAAAAAATTTGTACAATAACTTTTGTTTTTTAAAAAAAATTCTATTTTTTTTTTGGAAGTTCACTAAGAAAGAATCTAATCTCGCTTTGCTTGTCATATACAAACATTTACGATAAATGCATGCCACTTCAAACTGCTTTCAAAGCACCGGTCATCATTTAGACTATGTCTATTATTACGAACTATGCACGCAAGAGTCAAAGCCAACTGTAATTTACGCTGCAACGTTGGCTAAACTTGCGCTAAGCAAGCACAGTCCGACCGAGACAGTGCCAGTCTTGATTTTAATTTTCCAGGGAGTTTACGCAGCGCCTCGACAAGAGAGAAGACAATTCCAGAAGAGGGGATAAGGAGCGCAATCCCGACGGAGATAAGCGAGGGACGTATCGTAATTTAATTGGTTTTCATTGTGCGGCTTTAAGCCCACGAAATGCAAAACAAGACAAATTAATAATCCTCACAAACTATATCAAAACGACTGCCTCGGTCCTCGAGCTCACTCTCACTCGCGCTCGCAGGCACAATGGCCCCGACCCAATAACCCTCAATCACCAAGTCACCGACACTTGCCCCCGGCGGGGCGCGGCTTCTCTGGCCCCTTCTTCACCCCGTCCCGCTTCTCCTTCCCCAGCACCGAAGCTACCCCTTCTTTCTTTTGCTTTGGAAATCGCGTTTTAAGAAGCTCTGCACCCGGAAATTGCACTCAGCGAAGCGAGGAGCCGTGCAAAAGCTTTGCGCCGAGCTCTCTCTCTCTCTCTCTCTCTCTCTCTCTCTCTCTCTCTCGCTTCTCTCCCCTTTGCCTCGCTCCTCCTCGTTTCGTCGAACTCCTTTCGTGAATATTATATCTCGGGATACGCCCCCTCCTCGATGTTGTGTCATTAATTCGCTTTTGCTATGTAAATTCAGTTCGTCGTTCCGTTGTCGTCGTTTTTTTTTACTTCTGGGGTTTCACGCTGGAGAGATTCGAAAGGCTCCCGGTGCTTTCTCTTGCTTTTGCTTAAACTCTGGTACAACAATTCAATCAAATTTACAGGTATTTTTTAGGACATAATGATGCTATATTCACCGGGAAATTTAGATCGTCAAATGGAATTGTATTACAATTACATTGAAGCTACATTATCCCTTTTCTAGCGAAGACCTTCGCTTTATCAAAAAATCTGACTTTTTACGCACTGAAGCGAGTAATCATCGTGCAGTATCTGTAAAAAAGATTTTTATAGCCTGCGATGTTCCCTTTTATATGAGCTTCTTATCATAAGAGCATATCAAAGGGCGTATAACTTTAGTCTTTTTCGGAATATTTCAAAAAAGCTAACGTCTCTCATTCATAAAATGCATTTCATCGCTAGATTTCAAATTCATCTGGAAATATTCGTATCATTTTTAAACATTTCTATTTAATACCGGAAAATCTCGTTTATTGCACGCATACTATTCACTTTTTACTTTTAACAATGAAATTTTAGCAAATATGTAAGAGACGTTAAATATTGATCTCTGCAATAACCAATAATCGGATTAAACAGAAGTTTTGAACAAGAAATTATTTTTCTATACAAAAAGAATTTTTAAATTATATCGATATACTGAATATTATCTATCAAATATCGAATTTTTGAAATATTGATATACATTGAAAAATTTCATTTTTCTATGTCGCGACCAAAAATTAATATCACTAAATAGTAAAGTTGATTAATAAATTTTTTATAAAAAAGTTGTAGCCTCGATAGCGGCTTATGTAAATTTTCTTAAAGTCACTCTTTCGCCTTTAAAAAGAAAGAACATTCTCCTGTGTATATCTATAGATAAAGAAGAAGAAACTTATCGTAAGACTAATTGAAAGGAAGGCAGTTCTAACGCAAAAGTTTCAAAGTTTCTTATAATAAAGATAAATTATTTTAAAACTGTTTGATTTCTTTAATATAAAGAACAATTATTAGAAGGAGTACAATCTATTTAATTAAAAAGTACTTTAAGGTGCAATTTAATTTATTTCGTTTAATCCAACCAACGTTTGGAGAGCTATTTAACTTAATTTCTGAAAATTTCCTAAAAAACTAACTAGAACTGTAAAAAATTAAACGAATTCGAAAAGTTTCATGGAAATCAGAAGGCTTCAATTTTTCATCCAAACTACAATTCACATAGGGCAAATTTATAAGATGCTTCCTTTGACTTTGCTTTTATAATTAATAGTCTGTAAATACGAAAGCAGACATGGAACTCCTCCGAGGCATGTCCATTAAAATTCGCTCGTGTGCTCTGTACAAAGGCTTTTGCGACACTGTTTTTATTTACTCTGCAAATGGTCCTTTCTTACACTTTTATCAACAGTAAACTTAGCAAATGATACTCTTTCTTTCGTAAAAATTTTGTTTATTATTCGCGCTCTATTTCCGAATTATCAGTTTTATTTATTTCAACTTCAACTGTTGATTGAAATGATCGTAAAAGAAGTTTCAAAAGTAATTTTAAAACGAAAAAATATAAGTTAGTACTAGAGCACGATATCGAGCTGAAATTAAAAACAATAAAAATAGTCCTGAGTATTGATCGAATATGACGATAGATTGCTTACTCACAATTAACATTGTTCGAAATTCAAATTGGGGATGCCTCGGGTTGACAATTCAAACAAACGTTATTGAATTAGTTACAGAAGATCGATTTATTTGGGCAAATTATTAACTGCTTTTATAGAGGACATCATAATCGTCGGGGTAAAGTTTAATAAATTTGAATAAATCGAAATTATTTTTTTACCTTACAACTTGTGGAAAAGGTAAAGGAATTCATCAACTTCTATGGATTTATGAAAATACTATAATAGAACACTTGTTGTTTTCTCCTAGAGTATCTTGAGTAATATGTGGTTGAAATTTGAAGGTCTAACTCGTTATGATACCAAAGTAATTTTCTAAACTACTCTCATTAGAGATCTACATCTAAATTTAGCATAAACAGTACGACTGAGTAAACTCGTTAGGAAATGCACCACCAGCTTCAATTAATTGTTCTATAAACGATTAATTAAGTTCAAAGTAAATATTCGAAATTAATTTCTTATTCTCATTTAATCCTTGTTTACGTTCCAATAAGAAAACCTTATTTTCTTAATCTAAAGCAGCATTTATAAATTCAAACGCGATCAAAATTTCCTAAAAAAGAAATCCAAAATAAAATCCGATAAGAGAAAATAAAATAAAAGATTCTGTATAAAACTCGAAAAAAGAACTTGGGTTTATATTAAAAAAAATAAATAAATAAAAGATCTTAGTAGCTCGACTACATTTTGCCAAAGGTTTGGCAAATTTCAAGACGAAACTTAACTCTCATAACTGAACAGTGCATATGGATAGAGAGTGCCTTGTTACTGCCCGCCATTACTGCGTCGGAGTTGATACCTCAACAGTACATTAAGGTAAAGCTATTCTGTGAAGGTGAAGAGCCTGACGTAAGGGAGTTTCCTCTCTTACTTTGATACTGGCAAACGCTTAGTTACGCCAACCGGATAAATAATAATTCACAAAATATATAATCTTAAGTTAAAAGCTGGGATTTAATGTAAATAGTTAGTATTAAGCAATATTGCGGTTTAACTGATACAGCTGACGCCATCAATTTCTTGAAGCCTTCTTAATCCCTTAATCATCAAAGGTGCGAACATTATATTTTTGGCTGTGCTGTTTTTAAGCTCGTATCTGTTTTTTAACGTCATTAAAATTTGTATACAAAAGTTCAATAACTATTGTTTTATAATCTATGAACTTCTGTCGAAGAAAAAAAAACTAGATTTTTATTATATAAATTAATATTATATTATGTACATTTGAAAATCTAATAGTTACACATGTCATTATTGCAGAGTTTACTTTATAGAGGTGTTGTAGCGTAATTGGAAAAGGATAGTTTGCCAATCGAAACGCTGATTTTGGTACGAATAAGTTCGAGCAGTACAAACAGACGGAAATCGCGTGAAAAGTTCACTGCTTTGAGCTTATTAACACTAAATGTATTTCTGTATTCACATGGCCTTTATTCACTATAGTAAATAAAGGCCAATATTTAGTTAGAGATCTCTCTTTATTATAAAAACGATATGAATAAGTGAGCCACCGACCTACTGTCTATCTCATCTCTAGACTACTCTTGTCGCTCGCTTCGATGAAGAGCGCCACGCGTGGCATTTTTCATCAATATTTTTTTCTATATAGGTTTTAGGGGGGATGCGCTGGGCGGACGCTATATTTTTTGACATCACTGACATTTTTCTCTACCTTGTTTCGCGTAAAATAAGTAATTCAACAAGCGTATACACTTGCCGATGCTTTGATTACTTTTTAACAGCGTATAATAAAGTGTTAATTAGAATTAGAAAATCTATTACTTTTCAATAATAATGGAAGACTTCAAAATGTAAATGTATTATTTTTCGTAAATTATTGTAATTTGTCCATTTGAATTTTGATGTTTTCAATAAATTTGCCGCTTAAACATAAATAATCAATATCTGAGGTTGCTTTACATTTCGTATATATAAATAATGAGGTCGGATAATAAATAAATAAATAAATAAATAGGATGCACAAAACAATAATAAAAACTGTAATATAATATTTATACCAAGTCCTTTCAAATTCTGTAATGAGCGCAGCACCTCTTAAAAATTCTAAAAGATTGTTTACACTTCGTATTTTTTCTTAGAACACAAAGTTATTATTGGCATTCACAAGTTATTTGTTTGACTGCAAAAACATATTTCAGCTGATGAAATGAACTTTGCTTAATTTGATGCATGAACAACAACAATTTTCATATAATTGTAAAGCGAATATAATTCGCTGATTATTGTAAGGGATAATGATTATTCATGTGCGCATAAATTTAGTTTTATGTAGTATTTACCGATTCGTTTACTAAGTATGTTAATTAATTTGCCTCTCCTTTTCGCGCAGCTATTTCTGTTGCCTCGTATACTGCATGACATAAATAATGTATTTATGATTTAATTATATTAAAAATATGAAACATTTCAATGTAAGATATATATATATATATATCGTTTTCGCGATAATAAAATTTATACCATAAAATTATTATTGCGGCAGATGGTTTACATTTTATATCGGTTTTTGCTTATTAAATCCATAAAAGTTCACGTTTCAAGAAATACTTCATTTTTATCTTTCAATTTACACGAGAGGAAGCGAAAATCCAAAAGGTGAAGTCAACACATTTTTCAGTGAGAGATGTTTATTTTCGGGAAACCTCTTTTTCGGAAATGACAAGGAACGAATCTGAAGAATCGCGGGTGACACGGGCCCCACCTGATTGACGGAAGCGTCATCTTCTCTGTAAATCTCGCAAGAAAGTCTTCCCGCGTTCAATATTCAGATCGAGCATCTGTGCTATCGCGTTGATTGGTTTTCTTATATACGAAATCAATGTAAAATCAGGTGTATATTATATAGATAGAAAAGGGCGAAGAGAAAAACGAGTTCTATTTACTTGTGCTGATATTGCCATGAAAGTGTTTTATTTTTTGTTTGACTAACTTGAGTTGGAATCAATTTTCGAAAAGTTTAATTTCATCCTTTCCACTATTGATTCAACGAAACAATTGAATGCCTTCGTCCGAAGAAAATTCAGATACAAATATATCATTATTCTGTCATATTACTCTCAAATATTGCCTTTGGTAACGATTACATATTTTGCAAACAAATAAATTCCTTTCAGTGTATTCATAAAGTAATATAATTGATATTGCTTTTCAACGGTACTAAATTATGAGGAATAAAATGTCGAAAGTAAAATAAGTAAATTTTTAAAACATCGTTTTAATAAAAACCGTTGTTCTAATTCTGTTGATTACTTTTAATAAAGATAATTTGTTAGTTTCCCGATAATGAATTAACAAATTTATTTCCCCACACAATTTTTGACGCGAAATACTTCCTCAAACATTCTATCAAACAAACTGAAACCTTTCCCTCTCCACCGAAAAAAAAAAATTTTGACAAATTCATCTGTCTACTTTCAGATTTCGGGACTGACAGCGGGAAGCTCCCTGCAAGCGCTGGCCTGCCTGACGCTGCTGCTTCTACCGACAGCCGTAGATCCGTCAGCGTCGGAGGAGAGCTCGAGTAGCTGCGGCGGCTACCTGACGGCTCGTCGCGGCGTCATCTCGACGCCCGACTTCCCGAGCGCGTTCACCGTCCCGCTGCACTGCCGCTGGATCCTGGACGCCTCGGAGCTCTCCGACCAGAGCAACGCCTCGATCGTCGTCTACCTCACGCAGCTCTACGCTTACCGGGGCCTGACCTTCACCGAGTACGCCTACTACGAGTCCGAGTCGACGAGCTTCGGCGGTGCCCTGGTCCGCGAGATCGACGAGGGCAACGTCTTTGAGACCCGCTGGCTACGGACCTTCCGGCCCTACCTCGTCATCGAGTTCCAGCTGGATAGGCTCGAGGGCAATCACGTCCGTGTCCTCGACAAGCTCCTCGACGTCTACGGATTCAATTTGACGTACGAGATGACCGAGGACAGAGAGAACCCCGACTCCTGCTCGCTGAGGGAGTGCTCCTACGCCGGCAATTGCCTCCTCACCGCGGATTACGCGTAAGCGCATCGCTTTTGTACCCCCTGCCCCTGCAACCTGCCCTGAATACATCCCAGGCGCCCTCTCTCACTGTTATTATGCGAATGGCGAGGGTACAGTACGCCTGGGAAATCATTTTAACGCCTGCCTCATTCTTCCACTTGTTCTTCCTCCTTTATGGGGCTACTTTAGAGGGGATTTGGTGTTTATGTTTGAGGGATGATGAACTCGGGATTGCCGGATTGCGCGACTGCGGAGAGCGCAACAAAAGTTCATTCGGAAACGGCATTTCGGTTTACTTGTGTCCTCTAATTTAGCCGGATTTTGAAGTGGATGGAAACGATACTTCGGGTGAAATTTTAATTTGGAAACTTCGCTGCGGGACTTGGTTATGTTTTACTAGGGAAAATATTTGCGAAAGAATTTTTTGAAAACTTTAATTGAAAGCTTAATATTCTCACTGGCCTACTTTTATTTTTTTAAAGAAAAATATTCAGCTCTCTTTATTTTTTAGTTAAAATGAAAAAAAGCTTAATTTTTTTTAATCGATTAATGGCCAAATAAATCTTAAAATGTTTTGGAAATCTAAAAAATTTAAATAAAAATATAAAAAACCAGTAAAATATTTTTCCAATAAAAAAAAATAAATTTTTCTAATAAAATACCTTTTATGAAAATTTAATGGAAATTTAATCATTTCGGATTAGCACAATTTATACTGAAGTCTCACCATCGAATTTGGTGGTGTTCTTGATTTTATGCAATATACTATAAAAGATCTCCGACACACTCACTCACTCGTAAATACCCAGATCAAAGCGATGAACCAATAGAAAATTTGCGTAATATATCTTTCATGGTGTATTAGGGACGAAATAAGAAGCAATTATAAAGGACTAAATCAGAAGTAAATTAGAGAGCCCTTAGAGAGTGAAAAGAGGGTTTACGTGTTTTACGCATTTACCAAGGCTTTGAAGTTTTAGGAGACATACAGTTTCTATTCACAAAGATAAAAATAAATTCTGGGGTTTAGACGTACGTAAATTTTGAGTTCCAGGTACTGCAAGCATGCACGAATCCTTGATGGAGAATACTTACTGGTCTTTCCATAGAAAGCCTCACTCGACAGAGTTTAATTAAAATATGCGTGTCCGAAAGATATTAAACTGATACAGTCAAAATGGTCTCGTTAAAAATAATAGTAAATATAATTCAAGCTTTGAAATAAAATAGACAGGCGCGTCGTAATTGTTTTTAATATTTAATATTATCCGAAAATAATGAGAATAATTTTAGATATTTTAACAAATATTTCTTTATAGCGACTGTTTTTTTAGCGAAAAAAATTTCTAAAACATTTTCCAAACAAAGATACGTGGGTCGGATTGTAATTCAGTGGTGCCGTAAAACCATTATTTTTGAAAAACGCTTCAGTTTCTTTTTCGAGCCGTGGTAAATGAATTTAAAAAATCAATGTCCTGCACGCCTGTTAGTGCAATTACATTAATCGTATAACTTCTCCCCGTAACTGCAAATTGCGAGCGAGCAAAGCTCATCAGTTTACCAGTTTCACCCTTGGATAGCCATGTAAATTTTACTTACGTGGAAGGACAGACCGAGTAAATAGGATCCTCGGTGCACAAGAAATAATGGATTTAATAAAGGGGATCTACGTTTGCAAAATTCACTCGTATTTTCAAAATTATCAAACAATTAAAACGGTTCAGCGCTGTAAATTTCCAGGGCATTTTAAAGTTCTTCATTCTTTTATCAGGATAGGCAATAGGAACTGAACATGTAATAATATCATCTAAAGTATTGCCTTTTCTTACAATAAACATGATTTTACCTAAAACATAAATTTGCAAAAATTTATTACTTTCAATTCTTGTAACTTAAAACTAAAGAAATTGGAGTCCCATCGGAAATGACAGTTAGATATTTAGACCGCACTAAATCATTGAATCCAATCGACCTGCTCGCCAAAAGCAGGTAAACTATTCAAAACTATAGTTGCGCAACAATTAATTATAATATACGTTCGCTCGACAGCTCGAAATTATGTAAT
>UCOM01004142.1:0-13691 GCA_900474385.1 Ormyrus pomaceus
CCCCCCCCCCCCCCCCCGGAAAAACGCCGGGCTATTAATTCGAGCGCGCGGAAAACTTGGCCGAGCAGATCGCAGCGACGGCGGCGCCGGAAAGCGGCGACTGCTGCCAGGCCACGAGGATGGGAGGAAAAAGCTTAGCGGCGTTGAAAAGTTTCGGTCGCTGCGCGGAGAGGGAGGAGGGGGAGTTTTTTTGCCGCTCCGCGTGCTTGTAGGAAGGTCTTGTTTTTTAATATTTGTGCATTTGCATTTTAACGTTGAGAGGTTAATTGAAATTTTTGCGAGGTGGATAAGATAAATAATTTTTCGCGTCCGAATTCTAATTTTTATTTCTCTTTTGGCGTGAAAGGAACAAGGGGGAGAAAAGGAAGCAGAAAATAATTCATTGTCCGACGGGAGTAAAGAGAAGTTTGAAAATAACGTACTTTTCACGTGAGAGAAATCTTTAATTTATTTAGCCTACTGACTCGCTTATAATGCAAGTTCATGCGACAAACATGAGTCAGTGCACTTCGGTACGAAGATTAATCTTCTTTATCGTTTAATAAAATTGAATCAAAGACGCTTCTATTGATTCTAATTTTCAAATCTGCGCTGCTAGTCTAAAAAAATAACGGCAATTTAATTTGAAAACACCGCTCTCTTACTTCTTTTCCTAAAACGAAAAAGTTTAATTCTCGCATTTACGTATATCTCCACGAGTTTATCAACGGCTATTCTTATTCGCGTCCTTCCCCCGCGTTGACTTCACTTTATTCCGCCTTCTCGAATACGTGCAAATTGTACACAACGCCGACGATCGCGCGGAGAAAAGGCTCCGTGTCAGCTATTCATTCATCGTGTGTGCACACCGTCGAAGTTGGCCCCGGGAATTGACATTGAAAATTTTATTACCCGCCGCGCGATGAAGCGAGTTTCGTTGGCCTTCCCCGCTTCTTCTTCTTCTTCTTCTTCTTCGCTTTTTTTTCTCGCGTGTACTCGCGTAGTTGCACATGCAAAGCGAAGCGGGGAGGAGAATAATAAAAAGTTTTGCTCCCTGGGCTTATTTCGGGCGGGCTGGGAAGAAAGGCGAAAACTTTGGATTTATATATGCAATAATAAACGTTGGCAAGGCATAGCAGGCTCTTTGTGACTTATGGCGAAAAAAATTGAAGGATTTTTCTTTTGTTGGGACTTTCAATCTTCGGATCATAAGGTATAGATTTTTCAAAAATTGATTTTTAAAGAATTCGCGCTTCGTCGACGTTTTTTTTTTTTTTTTTTAAATTAAACATCTTAATTCTGCAAAGTGCCCTTATTAAAAATTCCATCGACTCGAACGATCCATAAAATTCTTCGTCGCGTTAACGTGCCGCTAATAAATCAGATCGAAATTTCTCCGACTTTAGCTCGGTGTGTGCAGTCAATTCGAAACAATAAAGCAGCCACGGAAATTTAAGCGCGGCGCGCGATTTCTTCCTCGTGTTTTCATCGCGGATTACCGAGAGTTCGGGACGCAAAAAGCCGGAAATTACAACGGCCAACGATCGCGGCGATCGAGTGAAATTCACGCTTTTTGGGAGCGGAGTAAAGCGAGAACGCGCATAAATGCAGTTGCAGGGTACTGCGCGCGTGTTCGCGAAGGACGCAAATGTCCGGCAACGTTGAACGAGTGTAGCTGCGTTGTACGGAGACGCATTACACGCGGACATTACTGTCCGGTACGTGTTGCAGCATGTACAGCATCCTGTGCGGTGGGGATCGGAGGTGTTGAATAAAAGCTGTAGGAGCAATTAGTGGACTAAATGAGAGAGAAGGCATCTTTCGACGACTGAATATGTAATGCAACGACTTGGCGTAAGTGGGAACTTCTTACGAAAATCTGAACCCGACTAGTGGCAGCCTTGAGGGACTCTAGTGGCTGTTTGTGAACCGATCGAAGCCGGGCGCATTTTATGCAGAATTGAGCATCGTATATTTATATTTATAAAAGATGAGAAGCACATATAATAAGCGTAATGGCTTCTGCAAAAGAGTAGAACAATAACGTAATTTAATGAAGTAGTATAAAAAAAAATGTGTTTAAACTGATCGACGTAACAATGTAAAACTATTAAAATCTTTGTTTGAAAATTATCTAGTCTTATAATACGTACAGGGAAAATGAAAATGCAATTAGGATGCATAAATTATAAGCTATGATATAGACTCAAAGTTCGTTATGATAATCCTATCCAGTTAAAAAGTATTATAAAATCATTATTTCATAGAAAGATTTCAATATATTGTGCAATGAATTCTGAAAGATTCTGATACAATTCTGAATTCAACATTGACTTATATGTCGAGGCGAATACTGTTGATATTCAAAAGGTGCACTTTTTAATACACTGATTACGGAAAGAATGAATCATTGATTTCTGTATAAAATGTTTCACTTCTGTCCTCTCCCGTGACTGCCACTTTTTTTTTAATTTTTGCGAGGTATTTTTACATTTCCATTTGTTCGAGTAATTTTCTGTCCCAATGAATTTATGTTATTATTGATATCAATTAATTTAAACTCTCCGCATCAGTATTAAATTAAAATTTATTTATACCTGCATTTATTGCTACTCATTACGTAATTTACAAATAAAATTCGCGGTCGCAAAATTTTCACGCCACACAAATTTTCGAAGCTAAAAAAATCGACAGTACACCTCAACCAAAAGCAACCAACAGCCCCTAAATAAAAAAAACTTTAAAAGCAAGCCTTTTCCCACCAAAGGAGCGCAATTTTTTACCGTTAAAAGCCGAAGCGTCAACTCTCCTCTCCCCCGGCAAGTTTCCTTAAAAAAAAGATCCTTAAAAACTTCCATCAAACCCTCCCTTCCCGTCGGCGAACCCGGCCGAACCGCGCGAGCTCGAAAACTCTTCATAATCAAATGCTAATTGGCCGGACTTGCATACGTCCGCAGCTCACCTCGGGCGAGGCGCGCTTTTTTCGCGTGTCTCTCTTGCGCGCGAGAGCATAATGCGATCAATGACGTTAATGCATTCACAGAGGCGAGAGAGAGAGTGCCGCGCGTATGGAAGGTTAATGGGAGAGCGGCTTCTTTGCATAACAAACACGCGGCCGAAAAGATCCGCGAGCTCTTGTTTTTGTCACGCCGCGCGCCGCGACGCGGACATTAGGGGAGGTACGATAAAACGCGCGAGCATAAAAAGCCCGCCCGCGCCGTGAAAAAGAGCGAGCGGCTCTCCGAGGTTGTACAAAGCGCGGGGGGATTTTTGCAAGGATCTCGCGATAATGGCTCGGCCGCCGACACCGGCGAACAGTTTACTTTTTGAATGGAGCAAGTTTCTTTTTATTTTTTTTTTGCAGTCTCGGGACAGAAGAAAATTAATAAACGTTGAGCGGTGATAGGGTGCGCTTTTGTGCGCGGAGGGCTCATTTATCAGAGTGTTTTTTGGCGCGAGTTGATGATTGAATTTATTTTCTACTCTTTACGGCTGGAATGTAGATCAAATCTGGCAGTTGCGATTGTCGGTTTTTGCGGAAAAATAATAAATTCAGCCTCGCGGACAAGGGAAGCAGTATAAAAGTCGTTGTTTTAGTTTAATAGCTTTAAGCGGGAACTATGCCAAAAATAAAAAAATTATTTTTAGCTCCCAGCATTAAAACTGTCGGAAAATTCGTAATGTTTATTCTAAAATTATTTGCCGCCGGCTGCAATATTGCACTCGTTAGAGCCTTTTAAATCTATGGAGAAATGATATTTTATAAAAAAGCTTAATTTTCAATATTCAATACTTAAAGAACTTTTGTTTCATTTTAAATATTGTCGAGGAGATTATTTACTTTTTAGTTACTTTAAATTACACAAAACCTATAAAAAAATTCATAAAATAAAAAGCAAACATTTCGCAATCGCAAATTTTTGGATAATGCGATCATTTGTTAAAATTCAACTGTAAATACTTCGCTTTAAAAGCAATTTTTGGCAAAGATCCATTCTTGCAGCGCGGCGACACATTAGAGAATTTAAAATGCAGTGATCAGTGATATTGAAATTTTTCTGGCATGGAGAAAATACTTAAAGGAAAATTATCTCTTATATATATTTAACGAGTAATTAAATAAGAACTAATTAAATGTGCGCGGAGGCTACGTTTTTTCGCCTGTAAAATTTTAATATCGCAAGTTTGTTCCGCGCGGAAAATAAACTTTTAATTAAATCGAGCTAGATAAAAAAAAAGGGTAACTTTTATAAAAAAAAAAAATTAAATTTTACTCTCGATCTGCGTTAATTGAAAAATATAAAAAAAAATGCATGCACCCGAAAGAATCTCGTCCCCCCCCCCCTTTTTTTGCGCACCGCCTGGAATATCTTCCGCGAGAGAAAACGGATTGAATAAAAATACGGATATATTTTTAATTACACGGCGGCCACACGAAGCGCGGGGGGGATGAAGTGAAATTTTATCGCTCCCCGGAGTCGAGTATCTATCGAGTATAATGCGGTATTCCTCGAAAACTGTCCGGGACCATCTTTATGCAATGCAGAATGTGTAAATCCGGCGCGTTTCAAGAGGGGCATAAAAATAAAAATAAAAAAAAATAAAAAAACAGGAGCAAAAATATAACTAACGAAAATTCCTCCGCTGCAAAATCGGAGGAGGGATCTTCGCGGGGTGCAGCGGAACAAGAGGAATTTCGCTGGCACTATTCCCGCGGCGAAAATAAAAAGACATAAGAGCGAAACAAATAAAATGCAGAGAAAGAGAAAGAGAGAGAGAGAGAGAGAACTGCAGGCGGGCGGGTAAAAAATTTCTTATACATTCAATGCAAGTCGATTGAATTCCGCGTTAATGAACCGCGATTGCGCGCGGACGTTCGTTTCAGCCCGGGAAGGAGGAAAGGAGAGGAGGATAGAGGCTGAAAATCAGAAATACCCTGGGAAAACCTGGGCGGCGCGCAGGCGTCCGGTATAAGCATAATACGAGGGAACGCGAGCCCGGATAATCAGGAGAGCCGGCCGGCTCTAATAAATGAATTTATCGGCACGTGAATTTCTCGGCGTATTAACGTACGCGGACGGCTAATGACATAGTTTAAAAAGCTTAAAGGTACACAATAATGAGAATTCTGCGCTCGAACGCGACGGGCGATATAATGGAAACACTGAGGAATCGGCGCTTTGAACGGCTCGAAAGCAGAGTCGAACAGTTAATTATTTTACTAGTGCACAATAACAGTGAATTCAATCCTTTGAAACGGCCGGTTATAAAAAGAGCCGTATTATCGGAGGGACAGGCTCGAGCGCGAGAAGGGTGCAGAGGGTGATAATATTCGCTCGCGAGCCCGGAAACGCGTGCCCGGAAAAGTAGATTAGAGTTTTGCCTGCCTGCCCCGAGGAATTATCATACGAGAGAGTCCAGAGCCGAGATGGGAGAAAGAGAGGCTGCAAATCCGGCCTGAATCCTGTAATTTTAATGCGAATGAAAAGTGCTCGCTCTTATCGCGCGACGGGACGACTGAGAGCGGAAATTTATTTTATACACCAATTATTCAGTTGACTGTCGAACGGAGACGTCGCTTATTTTATATTCGCCTTTGTTAAACCACAAGTCTGCGCGCAAAACCGACGGAATGCATAATAACCATTGCATCCAACGCACTCGGGATCTGCAATAAAAGAAGCGAGATGCTCTTCCCGCACTCGGAGCTGCCCTACGGAGCGTTCGATTTTTCGCCGAGTGCGCAGTTCCTTTTAGATTTCCATCTCGAGAGGGAGACGGAAACAATTATTATAGTGCCAAGTGAGCTTGCAAAATCCAGTCGGATGTACGTCGAATTCGTTTTTCGAGGAAAATGCGTTTTTCGCTGCGGGATTCGGGATACTCTTTCTGTCCGAGTTGCTGCGGAAAACGGACTTATTACTATTTTATTTCAGATGGATATAATTTAGGGATCGTTCGCTAATAAATTAATTTATCAACTGATCGTTAGGAGGTAAATTGCATTTTCATCAGAATCACCGCGCCAATAAAGTTAAATGAATTGACAATGTAAGTACAGCGAGTACCTTAATTTAAACGAAAGATTTGGGCTTAATAAAGGATCGTGACAATAAAACGCAAAAGCTCCCCGAAAAAAGCACATCGCCATTTACATAAAAATCCCCCCACTTTCGATTCTCATTCAATTTCCATCGAAAGAACAGCAGATTAAAACGATTAGCATATAAAGTGCAGAAAGGCGGCAGTATCGGCATCAAAGTGTTTCAATTTCAATATCACTTTAACTCGAGATCCGGCCCGGGCGGCAAGTGCATAAAGGGGGGGAAAAAGGCGTATATACGTGTGTGCGGGCGTGCAGTGTGTGTATGTGTGGGCGGGGGCGAGAGTGGAGGATCTACGAAAACGCGGCGGAAGCGGAGCAGCGCGGTCTCCTGGCCGCTCTTTCGAAAAATAGATGAAAAGGAGTGTCGAGGATGAGCTCTTGAACGGAAGTGACGTTAGCGGTTCTTTCTGGCGGGAGGCTCTTTCACCGAAGGTAAACCCGGAACGAGAGGGAAGAAGAGGAGGCTGCCCTGTCCGATCTTCCAATCATAACACCTTACTTGTGTCGGTGGTCGACGTTATTTGAGGAATTATATATGTGGTGGATCAATTTTTTATTTAAATTAGGAGGCTTTTGAATGTTTCCACTATTGTGAGGATTCATTATTTTGAACTGCGCGAATTGTAGTTTCTGGTCATTTTGTTTGATAAATGGTTAAGCGTTTGTTTGAATATTTCGTAGAGCACAACTAAATTGTTCCTACAAATATAATATCATAATAATAATGTTCGGAATGTATCGTAATTCGAAAACTTCTCTTTCAGTTGATAATAAATGAGTATTCGTCAGTATTAAATATTACAAAAATTATTATTCACGCTTCCCAACCAATAATTCGCAGAGGTATGACGCAACCGAATTCGAAGACGTGACCATCCGCACAGATGCCTACATTCAACGAGCTTTCTACCAACAACATTACGTCCGAAAATACCCATCTATTTCCGCCGTTGACACTCATCAACGAAGAGAGCACGACCAGCCGCACGCTTCTCTTCCTACCCGACGAACGAGTCCAAAGTGCAAAAACCCGATCCACAAAGCCGCGAGTCCGAGAGCCTCCCGCCCCCGCATTTTTTACACCGCGGCGGAGTGACTTGCAAATCGGCGATGCATCTCCGGCGTAATTCGCCGAACGAAACGCGCGCCAACAGAAATAGAGGGAGGACCGACGTGTGTATATCCTCGCGCGAGCCACGTGCTCGGCTTTCGTTCTCGGCCAAGTTCCTCCCTATAAATAGTATCCGACTCTCTCCCGCTTCGATTAGCAAATGATATCTCTCTCTCTCTCTCTCTCTCGCGGGCTGTGTGCTTTTGGCGCAAGCTCTCGGGAAGAGGTCAACTTGAACAAATCGAAGGGTAGCTTTTGTTCGCAAGAACGGCAGAGAGCCTTTCGTCTTAGTTCGGCACACTAATTTGGGGGGGGGGGGGGGGGGAAAGTAACCGATGGGGCTGAAAATAATTTTCTTTAAGACGCGCAATCGGCTGTGCGAGCTTTAAGGATCGCAGCTGGAAATAGATTTCCTCTTTGACGGAGCCGTTTTGCGGACTTTTCCAGGCAGATTTTAGGGGTCGCAGTTCAGACGGCGATTGTGGATTGAGACATTTAGAATGAATGTAGTTTACGTAAGGCTTTCCGTTTGCTGGCGATAAGTATTTACGGTGCGTAATGCTTCCTGTATGTATAGCAGCAAAATGTTGGCGAGCGAATAAATCAGAAGCAGGACAAATAATGTATTACTAATTATTCCTGGAATCCGCTGCGATTTCAAAAAGATAAGATTATTTTGAAAATGCAGCGGTGCGTAAAAACATTTCTATTGCGGGCAACGTTTACGGCGTTGCAGCACTTCGCGAAAGAAAGTTCAACTTATTATTAGAAAATCAGCATTCCGCTTTAAAGGGAAAACTGCTCGCAATGATAAAACGTCGAAGCATAAATTTTTCAACTTTAACGCGCGGTTGTTTCCCCGATTCGTCGTTCGTTCGATTTGCGAACAAACGCCCGGAAACAGCTTATAACCGGACGTCGATTTAGTTTTCTCTCATCGAAACCCAGTGGAAAATTACTAATTTCCCTCGGCGAAATTCTGATTCTGTTGACAAACAAAAATGCGTACTCCCAATCGAACAATCCCATTCGGAAAAACGGGAGCATCAAATTTTCAGGACGCGTCAGAAGAACAAAGGACCACCAAATCCCGATTAAAAAAAAAGCATCCCCCGTCGAGCAAGCAAACAAACGTGTTATTTTACAAACCTCCTCAAAACTTTTCGAGCGCTTCTTTATTCCTGCCGGAAACGTCACTCCCAATATTCACTCGTCGGGCGGGAAAACTGTTTGCGCGCGGCGGAAAAAGGTCCGTGTATCCCGACGGATCGGCGCGGCGTTACTGGCCAGCGAATCGGCGGCCAGTCGATTTATTTAAAAAGCGCACCTAAACAAAGATGACCGAGCGGCGCGCCGCGCGTGAAAACAAGGTCGCTGCTGCCGCTGCCGCCGCGAGTAGCCGCGCGAGTTTTCCCGGCCCCGAAATTATGACTGCCAACGAGCTGGGACGAGGAACTATACGCCGAGTGCGATTCTGGCCGAGCGTAAGGCTTTGTTTTCGGTGCGAATTCGCGGCGAGTTATCGACCGGCGGTCGGGAAGTTACCTGCTGCTCGATCGTTTTATTTTGGTTTTGGGTTGGAAATGCTCGATTAATTGGGGTAATTTCAAATTGCAAGCAGTTGGGAGGAGGATTGCTTTTCGTCGGCTTTTAATTCATTATAATTTGCATTTTACTTTTATAAGCAAATCCATTCAGTGTTTGCATTCCGTTCAATGTTCCGTTCAATGTTTTACAATTTCCTTATCCGGATTTGATCGCTGATAATTTCAGAAATAATTTCAGGAAATAAGAATATTGAAGTCAATAATAGAATAAGTAACTTGCTTTTAATTCTATTCATTAACATGGAGAATAATTATATAATAACGCTATATAGTTCAACGGGTACAATTTATTTATGTAATGTAAAACAAACACAAGTAAAAATAATCGAAAATTGTAGTAAATTACATTTCGATGTTACACTTTTACGATTGAAACAGACAGTTCCAGACGATAATCAGTTAATTAATACCCACTACACATGTAATTGCTATTTGAGCGGATAATTAACGACTAGCAATTATTACTCCAGTAAACGCAGATTACATTCCTCGTCCAACCGACGAGAAAAGTTCTTTCCCGATTAACAGCCCCCGAGGAATTCTGTCATACAAACATCGCCGCGGACTGAACTCGACGTTAAGCGCTTTTACATCCGACTGAAAATCGAAGCTAATTGCTCGCCTTTTTCTCTCTCTCTCTCCGGCTGATTGTGTCTTACGCTTTGTCAGCTCGGAGCTTTTGGGACCTTTGGCTCTCTCCTTGGACAGACTAATAGACTGCTCCTGCTAATTGCCGCGCTTAATTCTTTCTTGCAATTTTTATTAATTGCAAGTGCCTCCCCTCCCCCGCCCCGCCCTTTTTGCGCGAATTAGCGCGCTGAAGGATGGATATTAAAAAAAATCGGGTCTCTTTGAGGAATTGTCTTTCGTAAGAAACTGTTTGGACTTAATTACTCTTCGGGTGGCTTAATTAATGCTCGCGATAAAAATTTTCCGAGGCAGGAAAATTTAGAGTTCGTGCTTCTGGATTTTTAGAAAGCTGCATGCCAGAACTGAAAACTTCCTATATGGTTGTTGATCATCGTGGAGGTATTTGTTTTTCCAAGCATTAATAAGTGCATGATTAAGAGTTTAACGACCGTCAGTAATTATACGTGTCAATAGTTTATCACATCTATTTTTAGGATGATAGAAGGATAATTGGATCTTTGACTTTGTTTGCGTAGAATGAAAAACTAACGCATCATTTGGTACGTATTTCTGCTCAAAAAGGTGCAAAACTCAACGTATTGCAAAAATGTAAAATTCACTGATAAAATCACCCGACTCTGCACTATAAAAAGATGCATTTTGAATGTTAGATTTATGCAAATAGTGGTTTTCGCATACTCAATTTGGCGCGGCATTTTTTCATTTTCTTTTTGCCGAAGCGTTGATTTTTTTTCTAAAAATGGTCGTAAATTTTTTTGAAGAGTCGCACAAGCCGCTATAATCAAGTCGCCCATCACTTTTAGAAACGCTTCACCGCGGACGTTAAACAATGAAGTCATCAGTCACTTTAAAAATACATAAATTTTTTTTCGACGCCCGTAAAAACCGAAAAAGCGCCGTAAAACCGTCGCTCGCCGACATTTTCCAATCGCTCCTTATACTCCCTCATTCCATCTTCATTTATCACCCCCCCCAAAAATTCACTTCAACGTATCCCCAATAAATCCACCCAAAAAACCGTAACCGTCCCTCGCACGCGAGTAATTCATAAAACGAAATCGCGCGCCGTTTCATTACCTATCGATTACCCCCCTCCAAAGACGTTATCTCAACCCGGACAGTCGCGCCGGTATACCGGATTCGAATTTTCCCGGTTTTCGATCGAATAATCCGGGGTACGTATATACGTATAATGCGCGCGACGGTTGATATCGCGCTAAAAATAGAGCGCTCGCTCGCGGCTGCCGGAATTTTGCTCGGCCGCTCGATCGGCGTGACGAATTCGCGTTTCGCACGCCTGCCGGTAATTGACTTTCTCCCCGAAGCCGCGCGGATCGACGATAAGGCCGAAGGACGACGGCTGGGTGAATGTGCGTGAATTAAATTAGACGATTCGCGGGGAGGCAACGAGAACAATGGAGATGTTTGATATATCTCGCGGGCAATGTGGATTAAGAAACACGCTGGACTCTTCTCTGCCGCTTTTTTTCTGACGGGGGATCGCGAGGGATATATGCGTTTATTTTCATATAGTTTTTCGTCTTTTTTTTTTTAAGAATTTTAATCGCGCGTTTTCGTTTGGGCAATTTTTTTTTTTAGTTTCCGATGGAATAAACGGTAGCTTTGGTTTCTGAAAAGTTATCAGCTTTTTGTTTTACACCGTTTTCCCGATTTATCGGCTTGTAACCGGTACTGAAAAGCATTTTAAACGTCAGTTTTATCGGCAACTTTCTACATTTTTAACTCCGAGCGCGTCGCCTTAAAACGTCGAGAGGCTTGCGTTTAAAAATCTGCCCAAGAATACATTCCCTCTTCCCAGTCGCTCTCCAATAAGCCCAATTGCCCGTCTCCATAACTAAAAAAATGACCACCGAATCGGGGGCAGCTCCTCATTTAAAAATAGATAGCTCCTTCAATAATCCCCGTCAATAAAAATGTCGCCGAGAGAGAGACAGCCGCGCCGTCTCATCAATTATCTCTCTCTCTCTCTCTCTCCGCATTACAAATATCGTCGCTGCGGTTCTCCCAATTAAAAACGGCGCGCGCTCGAATGCGCGCGACGACGACGACTCGCATGCCGACGTCACGTGCCGCGGCTCCGCGGTGCGCACGCGACTATTTTCTTGTTTGCCCGAGCAGAGAGAAGCGCGGCCGATGAGCGATAAGATGCCGCGGCGGCGGCGGAAGGAGCGGCGCACGTGATGTTTTCACCGCGGTGCACATTTTTAGCCGGCGGCTCGTCTAAAAATATATAATCGGCCCGCCCGAGGATTTTTCGATAAGGGCTTATCGGCGTACGAGGCGCGCTGGCTTTCATTGACGTAAGCCGCGGCCGACACGGGACACGGGACGGTGTTTGGCCGGCGAATCAGGGGAAATCTCTGACATGTTTGCTCGGTGGCCGAGTCGATTATTGTTGCTAATGAACGGTTAGTCGCACGTGGAGGTTGGATGGTTAAATAAATTCGAGATAATCGGCGAAACTGCGGTGTCACGGCGGAGTAACTAATCGACGACTATTGGAGATGAATTTATTATTTGAACCTAAGTAGTCTTTGTTATGTACTTGTTGAGTCAGCGGGTAAATAAGGAAGTAAGGAAAAATAACAGTTTGATGGTTTTCTTTGAATATTTAGAGTTGTAAACGGTGCTTCCTTCGTTTTACGTGTTTCAGTTTATTCGTATATTATTTGCGTGTAATTGAAGATTACTAATGAAATAATTATCAATAAATATTAATAAACGTTGTAAAATATCGTCGAAAACACTTGTTTTTTTTCTATCAGTTTTTCAATGAAATGCTAGATTAGATAATCACTACAAAACTTGCAATTTCTGATATTTTTCCAATTACGCCTCAAATTTATTTTGAAAGCTCTTCCAAAGATTGCAGCGATAGTTATCTTATTAAAATAAAAAGACTTTCTAAACCGTTATCAGAATTATAGCTTAACTATGTCACATATTGCAACATCGTATTCCGAGTATTTTAAATTAAAATCAACGTATTATCAAGTGGTTACTACTTTACAGTAAGCTTTTGCATCACAAAACGTATTTGTTAAATCTGCAACGATTTTCCGTTCTGCAAACTTATTACAAATCCCCAAATACGCGAAGCATCGACAAGCTCAAGGAACCAGAAAAAAAAAACTGCAGAAAGCACTTGCAAACTACCATCCTCCCTCAAGGAAGCAAAGCACCACGCAGATTGGGAAATTAATACTTGCGGTATGCTCGACGCGTATGCATAATGGCCTCCATTTGCCTCGCTCCCCAAATGCCGGAAGCTCATTCGCTTTTGCCAGTGTTTCGTAGAAAGAGAGAGAGAGAGGAAGAGAGAGAGAGAGAGGGAAATAGAGAGAGAGAGAGAGAGAGCATTGCCGCAGTCTTTGACCTACGGTATCAGAGTCAATGATGTCGCGATTTAGGCAATGCGCCTGGCGGCGGGGAACGGCAGATTATTGCGATTAGCAAGGAGCTCACGTATGTTTGATCACGTGCCGCCTCGCAGACGAGCGGCGCGGAACTTAATGTCTCGAAAGAGGTCGCGCTTGCTTTTTCGACTAATTCAATTGTTGGTAGCCCCCGCCGCGCTTAAAGCGTAATTAAAGGCCGCTTTTCGGACGGATTTTCTAATTAGGCGAGATACTTTGGGTGCAATTGATTTTTTATTACAGAAATTTAGCGTCTGTACTGTAATATTGAATTTTTTAATTGTCTACTTTGAATAATCAGTCGATCTTTTATTTTTAGTAAAGTTGCTTGGTAAATTTGAAGATTAAAAAACATTTATTTGTAGAAAAATTAATTTTTTGTTCCGATTTTAGAATACTTTTTTAAATAAAAATTTAATAAAACTTTAGGATTAGAATAAAGTCCGCACATCAATTTGCACATAAATTCAGCTCTTTAATAATCTCTTTAATAATTTCTTATCAATAATATTTTAAATAAAGTTTATTTTTATATTTTTATCTCAATATCATAAACTGAATATTTATTTCCTTACAATAAATTTTTACTGCCATTGACAATCAACGGAAATCCAGCTAGTTCAGAATCGACCGCAAAATCAGATAAATCCTCAATGGCAATAACTGCAAAGTTAGCAACAACTGGATTCTTTACACAGGTCGCGGCCCATATTCCGGTAAACGCAATTTGTGTCCACTTCATCGAAACGGCGACTCTCTTATACCCTCCCCCCCCCCCCCCCTCGGGGGCGAGATTCTCC
>UCOM01004144.1:0-13696 GCA_900474385.1 Ormyrus pomaceus
TTTTTAGGGGGGGGGGGGGGGGCAACCTAATAGGCGAATCCTAATTTTGAGAAATTGATTTTTTTTTATTATTTAAGAGTTCATGAACCAGAATTTCACATGAAATATTGCAGTAGGGTCCATTTACGTGAGAAATTACGTAAGAAATCATATGAGTAAATTACTTGATTATTTGTTTCATAAAGTAATTTCTCGTGTGATTTCTCACGTAAGTTCTCAAATGATTTCTTAGGTAAGATTTTTCGCCTGGGTCTGCTTCCCTCCTCGTTCACTTGTAGGAGAGCCTAGGGATCAGCGGGGAGCTCGGACGATGCGGATCGCGCGGTTTTTTTCTATTCCGGGTACGGTTCGAGCCGTAGTTCCTAGTATTTATTTTAAATTTCGCGTCACTGATTATACTTGACTGTTGATGGCCGTATAGACTCCACCTGGTGCCAAAATAAAAAAATAACAACAATCAAACCATTATTACTTTATACTAAACTTTTAACGAAACGGTACAAAAATAGAATGGAAACGTGCGGTACAAGGCTCACGGTTTAGGAACATATTCCGCATCTATGAACAGAACAGTCCACTGATAGATACAGTTTTATGAGCACAGAGATCGATTAATTCTTACTTTAATTACATTATTGCCTATTCAATTTTTAGATTTTGGTTTTGTATTTATTATTTATATTAAATACTTTCAATTATGAATATCATTTCCATTTTTTAAAATTTCTATATGATATGAACTTATTATGTATTCATCATAAAAATCATAAAAATAAAAATAGTCTTAAAATCTTTATTTTATTCTTATTTATTCATGTATTTGTTACATTTTACATTTCAATCTAAAGTTGAACGAGGGAATAATGGAACACTATTCCAAATCTCCCTTTAGAGAAATACTTAATGCAAGAAATTAAGGAGAGGTTTATTATTTGTCTCTCGTCTTGTCTGTGTTTATAATTCAAGAGGACAAGAGGAAAAGAGAAAGTATAATCAAAGATGTAGATAAAAGAACCTATATATTTTGGCAAAAATAAAAGAAAAAAAGGTAGGTACAGGAAAAGCGTGTTATTTTTTAATCAAAAGAAATAAAGTAATCAAGTAAATGTACGCTGAGACATGATTATTTTTTATGAACTCTTTCTTTGTTACATTATTTAGATATATATATATATATACATGTATATATATAGTGTCCATATTATTTTTCGAACCCCTCCCCCTCTTAATATCTCCATTCGTGACTTCGCGCGTAGTTTTAGCAATGTGTGCTCACAGATAAAAATGCATTTGTATGCAAGAGACGGCGAATAGAGAAACTAATAAGAACTGAATAGTGAATGCACGTATGCAAAACATCATTTAACACTCATGACGAAACAAGTGTACAGTGTATTACCTGCTTGGTGGTTAAAGTGTATTTGATTCATTTAGTAAAGCAATATACAATTCACCTACCAAGTAAAAAGTACCGAAATAATTGTTGCAAAGCTTTAATCATCAAATTTGTTTAATTTTATCAACAAATATGTCTATGAGCAACTCAATTCAGCATAATGAATAAAGATAAGAACATAAGAAGTTAAACTTAAACAAGTTAAAGCTGAGAATTTTGTCAATCGCATAACTTGTTGCACGATTCTTTAAAAGTGGGAAAGTATTTATGTTAAATATTTTATATGATTTACTTTTTTTTGTTAGTGAAAATTTTGAACAAAAGATTATATATTTTTTTCTCATGAAATTCATTTGAACTAATTTGAATAATTTTGTTCAATATATTTCTGTTTCTGTAAAAAAAGGTTTTAAAATAAAAAAAATAATTTTATAATTTTATTCAAACCATTACTATTGGATTAAGCAAATATTCATTTTTTTTATTTCATTTTAATGTAAAGTACTTTGTATTTTGATCTTTAGGTTGTTTTCATTAAATCAGGAGTGAGAATTTTATCATCTTGAACACTTAGTCAATATGTGTGAACAAACCGAAATTAATTATTTAGATGGAGATGTTGTTTGGGTAAAATTAGGATCATATTGGTGGCCAGGACAAGTTGTTGGTTCAGAAAAATTACCTGAAGATATACAAATTGAATTCAAAAATAAACCATTAATAGCTACTGTAAAATTCTTTCAAGAAGATTCTTTGTAAGTTTCAAAGTAAAATTTATTATTTTATCATGAAAATAACTTAATATTTTACTTATTTTTTAGTGAATTTGTAAAAAATTATCAACAAATTTATAAATATAATTGTACACAAAAAGAAGATTTTATTAGAAAAGGTTTAGGTAAGTCATTCCAAAATTAATTTAAATTAAATCATTTTTCTATTATAATAATTTAACAAAGTTTATGATCTAACAAAAATTTGTTTTGTTCATTTCTAATTTTTTACTTTTATTATTCTAAAACTTTCTAACTTAAAGCTAATAATTTTTTAATAATTTATGTTCTAATATAGAATAGTATAATATATATAATATATGTAAATAAATTCAATATAATAATAAGTTATTTAAATTCAAATTGACATTGATTTGTGGTTCATAGAAAAATATAAGCACGCACATCCATGTTTATATACTTCAAATATAAACTATTCTTTAATTATTCGATTAAATTTTGTTATATTGTTAACATTATTGAAGATCAGCTTAAATTTTCGATGTTTATATATTTTAAATCTAATTCTAAAAAATAAAAAAATATTAATGTTACATATCTAAAAAGTTCTCAACTCTTTGTGGTACAATTAGCCATGTGGAATTTTTTTTGTATTTTTGTTTTCTCGTGTGGTAATAATTCAAAAGTCTTATCAAAGTTCAATTCTTTCGAAATTCTTAGAATAAACTTGAATAACAAACAAATGTATTTGTATTAAATTTAATTTATACTAAAAGAAGAAGAAAGACTTTGTAAAAGATATTTTTAAAAAGTTAGAAAATTGAAGAAACAGAATCGTTAGTATCAAATATCCATCAAAATTATAAATTTGTCACTTATTAAAATTTGGTAACTGAAGTTTATCCTTTTGACAAACAAGAATATAATTTAATATTTATGTTTTATACAATTGAATAAAGATAAATTATTTAATTTATTTGAAAAAATATTTTTTAATTTTATTATAAACTTTTTATTTATGGAATTGTTAACTATTTATTTTATAGATAAATACAGAGCAAAATGTAAAGAGGGCTCAAATTATATGGACAAATTTCCTGAGGATGTTAAAACAGCTGAGACTTTGACAAATGGGGATCCAAATATTTTATTAAATGAAAAATATAACCCCGAAGAAAAACCTGATATATCTGGGTTATTCGGAGAGAAAAAGATTTCTAAGAAAAGACGTAATAGAGATGATTTATTGAAAAGAAGTGACGATTTAAGAAAAGTAACTCATCCACGATTTTTAAATGAAAATGATCATGAAATTCGAATAAGACAGCAACCTCAAAATTTGGCATTATCAAGCTTAAATAGTTCACTAGGAGGAATTTATCCTTGCCATATTTGTGGTTTTACTGCTACGAGAGTTAATGTAATAATTTGTCATTTGAAAAATCATAGATTAAACAATGAAACAGCATCTACAATAAAATCCAAACTTAAAACCAACACATTAAAAATAAAGCAATCAAACTCACCGAAGCGTAAATATTCACGGAAGTCAGTGTTTAATAAAATGAAAAACGAAAGTAGCTTAGATTCAGGAAAAAGAAAATCTCCTAAACAGTTAGAAAAGCCAAATAAAAAGAAAAAGTCTGATCCAGAATTGAAAGAAAAATTGCTTGCTGATTGGAACGTTGATTCTGATGATGATGAACCTGTAAATTTTCGAAAAATTGTAGAAGTCAATACTGAAACTTTATCAATAAAGTCTGAGATAGAAAGTAAAGACAATTTTAAAAATAATATTGACGTTAATAACTTGATTCAAGAAACAAATAAATTATTACAAGAAACAAATAGCATCACAGACATCTCTTTGACAAAAGACACTTCAAGTAAAAGTGAAAAATTAAATTTACAGATACATATTAATGAAAACAAAGATGAAGAAACTTTCTACGTTGAAAACTCTAATACTCAATGTGAATTGCAAGATAAAGATGATAAAAAATCTAGATTGTCTTGTTTTGATTTTGAAGAGGATGATGTTCCCGAAACAAATATATCAGTGAGAAAAATTCCTAGAAATTTAGGGAACAAAAATATATCAATAAAAAAAGAATTTATTAAAGCATTTGAACTGAGTCAAGCTTTAAAATTTGATACCGAAAAAGAAATAAAAAATGAGGTATATGATAAACTTAACATTGAAAAAAATGCAGATCCTAAAAGACTTGAAAAAAACGTACAAATTACTCAGGATGTTGACAATAAAATAAAGAAAAATGATGAAATTAATAGAAGTAAAAAAAATGAAACATTTGAAAAGCCTATGGAAATCTGTGAAACTCAAGTCGAAATTTTAGAAATATTTGAAGTTGAAAAAGATGAAGCTTCAAACAGTAAAGAAGAGAATGCTATTGAAAAATTAAAACTTAACTACAATGACTATGTTGAAATAAATATTAAACATGATAAGGCTGCAGAGAAGAAAATGGAAGATTACAGTAGTACGATAATAATAAATCAAGAAAACATAATAGCAGAAGAAGATACTAAAGTAATAGAAAAAAAATTATTTGTACAAAGTGATTCTGAAAACAAATTAGTTGAAAATGATCATAAAGTTAAAGAATTGTTCTTAGATGCAACAGAATCAAATAAATTCGATTTTTCTAAATCTTGCAATTCTAGGCTACTTGAAGATGAAAGCTTTTTTGTATTAAAAAATAAAAAAATGGATACTTGTGAAAAATCTTTATTGGAAGATAATCAAGTCCCTTTATCATCTAATTTATCTGAAGAAGTTAAAGATAATTTTCTCATTGAAGAATCAAATATAGTATCATTAAACGATAATGGTAACAGTAATTCAATTTTAAGCTCTATTTCTAAAAAACAACGGTTCGGTATTAGAAAAGATGAACAGATTATTGAAAAAGAAATAAAAGACAACAAACACTCAAAATTTGAATCTGTTCAAAAAACAGAAAACTATTTAGATAGCAAATGCGAGATTAATGATCAATCTGAAAAAAAGAAAGATGATATGATGAAGGATCAAGCTTTAAAAGTAACTGACAAAAATACAGACCTCAGAGCAAACGAAGGTTTAAAATCCTTTTTGGAACATACGAGTACAACTAATGTAAAAGATAATTTTAGAGATAATATTTCAATTAATAATACAGAAGCTAAGGAGATGCTACCAGAAAAACATAGTATTTTGGGAACAAGTGAAATAGCAAAAAGAGATAAAGAAGAGTCAGTTAGTTTTACAGGCAATCATAAAAATGTTAAAGAACTAGAAAATATCACAACAGTTGAAATGAAAGAAACTGATCAAAATAATGAATTTTGTTTATTACCTCCTAAAAAGATTAAAATAAAGAAATTTGAAATATCTCAAATTGAATCTGATGTAAAACCTAGTGGTAAAACAACAAATTTAAATTCAAGTTATGATTTATCTAAAAATACAGATAATGCAAATCTAAAAGAATCTAAAAAACTGTTGGATGATACACTTTCAGAAATTCCTAAATTTTCTCAAGAAGCAATTATTTGTGATAAACGTTTAAAGGAAGAAGAAGAATGCTGTGTAAATGCTATTGTTAAAGATATTAAAGAATCAAATGATGAAAAATGGAAGACTGCAATCCAGATAAGTGAAAAAGGTACATCTGAAAATAATCAATTTGATTCTTTCCAAGATGCTTTCGTTAAAACCTTACAAATTGAAAATTCTTCCAAATTAGAAAATACAAGTGATGAATCAAATTCAGGAACGAAAAATGTTGATTCCATTGAATCAAAAAATATTTTTTTAACTAAGCCTGAAAGTTCTAATCATGATTCGAATATGAAAAAAATTGTAACTTCAGATAATACTAACATTAAACTTATAATTTCGAAGAATACTGAAATAGACATAAAAGCTTCTGATATTACTTCAATAAATGACAAAAGTATGATTCAATCATGTAGTGATGATAAATTAAGCATAAAAAAAACAAATTTTGAGACAATACAAGATAATTCATCAGACGAAATAAATGAGAATTGTCAAAAAATCAATAAAATAACAAACCCTATATTAATAGATGATGTAAAAGTTACTGTTCCGGTAAAAAAACGTGAAAAACCAAGAATTATTGAGAACATAGCTTTAAAAGAACCTGTAATTTTAAAAACAAAATTAATGGAAAAATATACTGGAAAAGTTGGAAAACATAAATTAGAAAGCAATAATTTAATGTTTAATGAATCAAAAAATGTTCCTCGAACAAAAGTAATGAAAATGGACACTGTATTCCATACTGCTAAAAATAAATTGCCTATGGCAAGTACTAATAAAAAAGAGTTGAAAGCATTTATGACAACAAAAGATTTATCACCTTCATCAATAGTAAGATTAAAAAATGATCAAAAATCTATATCATTGTCAACAGCAGAAATTCCAGAAAAATATGTACAAGGGAGCTCTGAAAGTTTGGTTGAGATGGAATTAGATATTAATTCCATGCCTTTTGTTTTAAGTGAAGATATATTAACGCCAGAAAGTATTGAACAAATGCCAGTAGTAATATCTTCAGTTTTACCAACATCAAATCCACTAACAACTTTATCTAATAAAATAACAACTTTGATATCACCAACTAAGCAAACAGTTGCAGTGAATAAAATATTAAGTTCACCAAATGAATTAAAAGAATTAAATAAAAAAAAAAAAATTGGGACTCCTACGATTTTGAAAAGTAAAAATAAAATAAAACCGACAGTTACTAATATTAAGGCTATTATGCCATCTTTAGCATCGGGAATATACAAAGAAAGTTGTAAAATGAATGCGCAAACTATGAAAGCATCATTATGCAATCAAAAGACTCCCGGAAAGTATGTTATTGTTCAAACATCTGGTCATCAACAAGCATTTAGTACCCATCAAAACATGAATATTCCTTCAAGTAAAGGCTCTGGAAACGCCCAAATAGTTCAAAAAGGAAGTAAAGTAGTAATTTTAACATCAGCTCAGTCAGGACAAGCAACGCAAAAAATTTTACCTTTCCATTCTATTACAAAAGCACTAAGCAATGGAAAAGCACAGAAGATCATGCACACTAAACAAAGTCAAATCTGTACATCAATTAGTTCACAAAATTTTGCAAGTTCAAAAACTGTTTTGATACCAAAAAATAAAGATTTTTCTACCACATCTAAAGGAAGTTATTCAAAAATTTCAGATAACCAGCTAATAGCATCAAAAACTGTATCATCTCAATTACCTGAAACAGTTGCAAAGTCTACTAGCCTTGGAGATTTGTCACAAGATATTCTTTCAAAAGATACTATTTTTGCTCCAATAAGTACTAGCACCTCAATTTCAACAGGAAAAACTGTCATTAATTCTCTTGTTTCAAAAAGTATTGCTACAGCAAAAAGTATTTTATCACCAATAAATCAATCATTTTCTACTAAATCAATAATTAATTCTCAAGGATTTGTTTCTAAGGGAACGGTTTTGACACCTATTACTGGATCTCAAGTAAAAGCCCTTGCAGCTAAAAGTATAAAAACAAGTAAAATTCAGTATCAAACTATTCAACCTAAAGTGCAGACAATTGAAACTCAGAAAAATCCAAAATCTACAATTTCTCCACCAATAAAAGCTAGCAAAAATGTTAAATCATCAAGTAATGTAATAGTTTTACAAAATACAGACTTAAAACCTCAAAATAAAAAAAGTCTTAAACAAGTTACAGGGCAGAAATTAAATAAGCTTAATGATATATCTGCCCACTCAGGACACACAGATTTAATAAATACAAAGCAGAAAATTGGTAATCCTAAAATTTTGAATCGATCAATTAAAATACAACAAAAAATTCCCTTAGAAAAACACCACGTCAAACTAAAGAAGCTAATTTTGAATGATTCTTCACCCATGCAAATAAAGACGTCAGAACCAACAAAACAAGTAGAATTTGCACCAATAACAAAGTCTCGTAAAGGATCAAACAAAGGTACGCAAAATAAAACTTGTAGTGTCATAAATTCAGCAACATTATCAACCCCTCCAAATTTAAGTACATTCTTGGAAGTGCGGGCTTCAGAATTGAGTAGTCAAGAAAAAATATCAAAGAATGAAATTTTAAAGGAAACTACATTGAAAGAAGACTTTCAGATTCCTAATTTTCCGTGTGTTTTAACAAATGAAATGGACAAAACCGAAGAAGCAAAGATTTCTGCTCAAGCTCAAATTATGGCACTACCCACAGAAAATAGTGATGGCACTCAAACGTATGTTTTAGTCACAGTTGATGATCATGGTAACATAATTCCATTGGGCAACAATGCACTAATGTCATTAGATGATTCATCAAATTTTGATGAAAGTAGAACAGTTTATGTTAATTCAAATACTTTCAATGAATCTGGAAATGCAGACAGTATCGTTTTACAAATAGATAATACTTCATTATCCAATCTCCAAACAATTGCACCTGAATTAACGTCAACAGCAACATCTCAAACTTTACCACATTCTGAAATTTCACAAACCGTAAATCGAGATATTTTAGCAGCGGCTTTAGCAAATACAGATTTTCAACAAGAAATTAATGCTACTGAAACTACAGAATCAATGTCTATGACAAGCATCACTCAAACAAGCTTAATTAATCAAACAATATTGCAGTCAACAATTATACCACCTACAGAGCCAATATCTTCACCATTAGTACTTGAAACTTCTTTGACTTTAAATCAACCTATTATGACACCTTTAGAAGTTCCAAGTAATTTATCTATTCAAACAGACTTAACACCAGTTACTGCTATAACTACAATTCCAACTTCCCTTGAGTTATCGATAAATTCACTGAATCAAAGTATTTCTTATGTTACAAATAACTCAATGCCAAAAATTGAAGAAACTGTTGAAATTTCATCAGCAAAAAAGTCACACGAAATAAAAATTCCATTAAATGTAGAACGGGCTATTAATTCTAATTTAATTGAAAATGTTGCAAATCAACCCATAGCATCTGATTCTAAATCAAACACTAATACTTATTCTACTTCAATACCAGCAAATAATTATAGTAACGTAGAAATGACATCTTCTATGCCAATTATTAATGACAATTTTAATATAAGCAATGATTTCGATATCACTAATATTTGTGTTCCTGGAAGAAATAATTTGCTAAATTTTACTGATAAAAGCTCTGATAAACTTACAAATCTTACAGAAAATAATTCATCCCAGGTAAGAGATCTTAAAATAAGTTTAATTCTTAATAAATATTCATACGAAATTCTTTATAGTTTACTGAAAATACATTTTATAATTTTTACAGATCAATGAGTCATTTCATCAAAAATGTGCAACAAATAAAAGAATGTTAGGTTCTCCTGAAATTATTATTGATAATAATCAAATTGATTGTATATCATCTAAAGAAAGTATAATTTCTGATTATGCGGACCCACGAGAAAACTTTTTAATAGAAAAAAATAAGTATGCTAATAAAGTCAATTCTAATAATAGCATTAATGAAGAAGAGGGTGCTATTTCGTGCCAGTCATATGATGATATGCAATCTTCAAACCAGGAATCTGGAAATCAATCCAAAGAATCACCTACAATACTAAATCAAAGTAATACTAGAACTAACGAAAAATCTTTAAAAATAACTTCTGATAAAGAAATAAAAGTCAAATCTTCTGAATTACAACCAGAACAAATTATTCGTGAAAATATTAACTCTCTACCACAAATTGAAAATCATGTTAAAGAGAATTGTGAATTAATTTTGAAAGAGAAAATTACAGAAACAAAACAAGAAGATCCATCTCAATCTTATTTTATAAATAAATCTAATGATGTAGAATTTTCTGAACAATCTGCTGAAGGTGAAAGCTTACAGAAAGCTACACAATCTTTTATATATGAACCTCATGCAGTAGGTGGTCCTACAATAATTGAAGAGTCCCCAAGTCAGTCCTATCAAGATTCAAAGCAAAATAAAGATATGCAATCTTCTATAGTTTTAAATGAAATCAATATTAACGTTGATTCACAATCATTAAGTGAAATAATTAAAGGAAAAGAAATTGAAACTGAATCTTTAGATGGTCCAAATTTTCCAACTCAGAGTTATAATATTAAAAAAATAGGAAATTTTGAGGAAAATGTGGAAATTGATACAGAAGTTAGTCAAGAAGGTAATGTACCATCACAATCAAATGATATTATTGTTGATGGAATTGGTACTTCTTCAATTATTACGCATAATTCCTGCCTCAATGAGGATGAAACTGCTAGTTCATCCTATGTTCCTGAAACTCCTGAAAATCAAGAAAGAGATCAAGATCAAGAAAGTGCAATCAGTACATCATCTTATGAAATCCCACCTTGTGAAGAACTGAATATCGCCTCATCTAGTATAATACCAGATACATCTATTCAATCTGAACATTCAAACATTCGTAATAAAAGTTTGTTAGAAATAACAACATCTTCCTACAGTTTAAATCCAGACTCAAGTTCTACCCATATAGATGCAGTTCCAACATCAAGTTACGAAGATCAATTAGTTATAGAACAAAATGTGTCTACTTCCTATGAAATTCCAATTTCAATGTCAAATTTAGAAGATGCAAGTTCTCAAAATTATGTTAGTGATAGTTCCAGTAATAATAAGAATGTACCCACAAGTTATTTTTCTCCCCATGAAGAAGTAGTAAGTGAAAGCTATTATGAAAATATATGCAAACATTCAGATTCCCAGATAGAGGTTAATTCAGAAGAGGAAGCTACACCAAGCTATTATGAAAGTAATTCTATGGAAGCAACACAAGAGGCTTCTCAAAGTTATTTAAATCAAGAAGTCACCCCAAGCTACAGCAGTCGTGACGTTTCTCCAAGTTTTTATGATCCTCGGACAGATCATGAAGCAAGTCAAAGTTATTATTCTCCTCGTAGATCAAACGAATCAATTCTTCAGAATGTAGAGACAACAACAAGTTTCTATGATGAAAATGTAACTGATGAACGGTTAAACCAAGGAGAAGCAGTTTCAAGTTACAATGACAATTATTCCCTCGATTACAATCCAGTTGATTCACCATTGGACAGGCATAATTTGGTAGAGAGTTCTATGCCAAGGCCTACGGATAGGTAATATATTACAATAAGAAGATATTAAAATTTAATATTTACAAGAAGTTTAAAGAGCAAAAAAAAAAGTAAAACAACTATTATTATTTGCAATGCTACTTCAAAATGTATATATAAATTAAGCTCTTTAAATAGTTACTTTAAGGCTAAGTGTAGATTATAATTTATACCTATGTTTATATATAAATATGCCTCTTACTCGGATATAATCCGTTCGAAAAATATGGTATATAAGCATTGTAGATTACAGATTTAATGTAATGAACTATCTATTTTTTTGTTTCAATTATTATATTTTACACAGAATGATAGTTTAATGATACTATTTATCGTTTTTGTTTCATTATTATATTTTACACACAAAAATTTTCACAAAATTATACTTTTTAATTATTACTTACTGAACACTACTATTGTAAGACTGCATGCGCTTTTATTCATTCTTCAACTTTGTGCGTATATTAATAATAATCTTTTGTTTTTAGTTTATTTATAAATTTATAATGTTTTTATTAGTGTGAAGATTTATTAAGGTGATGTAACAATTATTAAAAATTTAATTCGTTCCATAGGAACTACAACAAAAACATATATAGTAAATAAATATTATTCATTAATCATTAATCTTAAAAAAAGGAATAGATCATTCAAAAAATACATTAATATTTTTACACTGTTCATCAATCTAAGACCTTTATGAATATATGCACGGTTGTAAAATCATTTGAATTTTACTACTATTAGTAATGTAATGTAATACAAATAAATGTAGAAAATATCTTTTCACTTTTTCTTTTAAGAAGGAAATAAATGTAAGAATAAGTACTATTGCGTTTATTTAATTCAAATATAAATTTCCTACATTTTTTTTATTAATAAGAATTTAAAGAAAAATTAATTTTAATACTAAATCTACTTTTTTATGTAACAAGTTTCTACATTTTATCATTTTCTCATGTTATCAAATATTCTCATTTTTTAGTAATATTCATAATGAAACATTCTTATCAAGTTAGAAAATGGAATACAAATTTATTTCCAAATACAATACGTCCTTATATTTATATACTACATAACTCTAATATACACAAAATAAAGAGCAAATCTATTTTACTATTATTACTTTATTTTCTTAAAGTAGGAAATGTTTACTTTAGTTTTGAATGATTCAACATTATCAATAAAATTGATTAAATAATTACAATTGTTAAATTTTTCTTTTTCTTAAGTATTTTTTTTATTTGTACTCATAAATTTGTTTATAAGAGTGCTCTACCGAAATTGCCCAAGTCCGAACTGACTGTGGCGTCTCCTTCAACTATGAAAATTCTATTTATTAATTTAAAATTAATTGACAACTCTAAATCCAGTAAATAAAGTTTTCCCACTCGTTGATAATATCAAAATATATTTCAAAACAAGTTTCACGAACAAGGAGTGAAAATAAAAACGTAATAAGGAGGCAACAACTTTAAGTATTTTAAGTTTTTTTATGCATAAAATTTCTAAAATTAAAAAAATGCCTAAAAAGTTTTGAATCATAGATTTTTTAACTTATGTGGGGGTGGCACAACCTAATAGGCGAATCCTAATTTTGAGAAACTGATTTTTTTTATTAATTAAGAGCCCACATTTTGCATTAGGGTTTATTTACGTGAGCAATGGCATGAGAAATCACTTGATTTGTTCCATAAATCTCATATGAGATATCTCAGGTGAGATTTCACATAGATCTCATATGAATCTCTTGTAAATTGAATATAGATTTCATACAGATCTTCTAACGATTTTCAGACATGATCTTATTGCAAGCTCATATTATATGAATTTCATGTAAATCTCATTGAGATCTCGTCTCCAATTGCTTAATAAGAAAAAATTAATAATTTAAAAAATGAATAAATTTATTAAAAGTTATAATAATATAAATTAAAAAAACAATAATTTTTATTACAGTTAGAATAAAAATGCGATTTATTCAAATAAAATAATTTATTAAAATTAAAATAAAATAATTTATTGTAATTTTTAATAAATTTATAAATTTTTAATGAGATCTATGTGAGATGTCATTTGAGATATCCCGTACGTAAAAGAATTATAGTATTCACTAGAGTACATATTATACTCATAACCATAGTTAAACTATAATAAGAGTATAATAAACACTATAGTTAACGTATAATAATTTCGCACCACTATAAGAGGTTACTGTAATCCCATACTATAGTCTTCAACTATATTGTATAATTATATACTATAATATTTACTACAAGAGTATAATCCAATACTATAATACCTAATTATAAGTAACCTATAGTATTTACTACAAGAGTATAATCCAATACTATAATACCTAACTATAAGTAACCTATAGTATTTACTACAAGA